>SRMA01025369.1:0-34303 GCA_007224835.1 Danionella cerebrum
GTACCGTTGAGAGATGATTTGAGTTTGAGTTCATAAAGAAGAGTTTCAGTCATTGAGAGCGTTTTGTTTTCCTCACGCGAGAGAGAGAGAGAGAGAGAGAGAGCGAGAGAGAGCGAGCGAGAGCGCTGTGCATCTGACGTTCACCTGCTGTTATAATATAAATCCTTTTGATTTTTGTCAGCTTATGAAAACCCACATAACTCCATTAATGAAGGATCAAACTGTCCAAGTTTGTGAAACTGTCCAAGTGAATGTTTAGTGGAAAAAAAACCCTCACAGACTGAAGACGATGCAGATCGATCATCATCTTATCGTCAGGCTCAAGAAACTGTGCCCATTTCACATCTTGAAATGTATTTTAGCGTGAGAAATCGGGTTTGTAGCGTGAGAGATCACTCAAAAGCGTTGAATGTGTGAGAAACGGCAGCTGAGCTCTGTAGTTTCGCTCGTGAGTATGGATGCGGAAGCCAAAGGCATTGTGGGAAATGTAGTTTTTTGCCCCGTTTTCGTTACGACCGCGCTATGGCAGAGATGGGCGATGACTTCAGCGCGCAGCGCTGGGTAAACAAATATGGCCGCGGCTTCGGCCTAGCTCCGGAGCTCTTACACCTCTCATGCGGCCGTTACCGGACTTCGCGGCGGTTTGCATTCGCTTCATAAGACGCACCAACTTTTCCCCCTCAGTTTTGGGGAAGAAAAAGTGCGTCTTATGAGCCGAAAAATACGGTAAATTCAACTGAAGAAATGATTGGGATTAATACTATTTTTTGGCCTAGCTTATATGTCTCATTATATAGTGATTTAACCCCACAATAACTATGTTTATTGGAACCACCACCAGAAACAAACAAGTTCAAAAATTGATGGGGGCCTATCAAGTCACAGCTTCCTTATTTAGGTCTTGCATCTCATTTCTACCCCAATTTCTTAATCACCCTCCACAAACACAATTAAATGTAGGCATCAACAAAGGATAAAAACTACAATAATATAAAAAAATTTGCGTGTTTTGCTTTAACTATTGCTCTCAGGATAAACTGAACCAACACTCAAAGCAAGTCAATGAACCAGTAGTTTCCGGTTACGGCTGAGTAGTTTTTACCACCTCCTCTCCTCAATGAAGTATATGCCTCCTTTAATTTTGCGTGATGACCCACCTTCTCAATATTTCCATTGGTTGGATTAGCGTCACCATTGACCCATAATCTGCCTTACATTTATGCAGCCAAATCATTTTGTATTACTGCTGCGCTCGTGTTCATAAATGTTTAGTCATTTAATGCTTTAAAGGCTATGATACACATTTAACGTAGCAGACTACTGGAACTTCAGAAATCTTTTTTTATATGAAAGGTCATCATGAAATGTCTTGTTAAGGTTTACACACAATTAATTTTTTTGAGATACCTAAAAAAATTCTGAAGTTGATAAATTTTACAATGGTTAATATATTCATAGATATTCAGTTGTGCAAGTGTTATTTATAGGACAAAGGTAAGATGGGGACTCGAGAATTGCACATGTTATATGTGGACTTAATTCCATCTTAATTAGAGGCTAATGTGCTTAGTTCAATAATTGAAGAGGGCAGAGAGAAGGCAGCCCAGACAATGAATGTAGACAGCTAATCTTTTGGGCTTTAATTAAACGACAGGCACAAAGGCATAGCACGATTGGAGAGAAAGCCATTTGATTCTGCAGCTGTCCAACAGTTGATCTACACTGCAGTAAACCTCACCACAGTACACCATGTTCAGATCTGTCTGAGAAGCAATGAAGGGCCATCAGTTCTCACTAGCAGCCCATTTTAGTACCCAGAGAGCAACAATAGGTCAGATTTTGGGTCACACAAGATATGTTCTGACTTTGTAGGAAAGGAATCTAGTTGCATTTTAACAACGATGTGGCACAGACCTGTTGTGGTGAAGCAAATAGAGAAGCAACTCCTGCAGAGCCAATACAGCACAAACAAAAGCATCCAAACCACATGCGGTCAGTTCTGCAGTACAGAAATTGAGACCCGCTCTACTCAGCAAGAGCACAAACCTCAGGCCTGTTCCAATCCTAAGATCTTAGTCTAGACACCATCTGGACACCAGACATGTTCATCAAGAGGCACCTGCATGATTCACGTATTTTAACCATTGATTTATATAATGAAAATAAATGCAATGCACTTAAACACGATTGCACGATTTCTCCGGGCCTTGATGTCTAAAGATATCATTTTCAAACGATTTAGGTTTAAATTCTTTGATATAGCAATTGAGTACTGTTAACTCATCCATTTATAGCAAACGCCTCAGGAGGTTTTGATGTTAGTGTATCACCATGCAGTGGAAACATTGTGAGCCTTACAAAATAATTCTGAACTTTTGTTATTTAAAAAAAAATGGCTTCTTTGCAGGTTTGAGGATGCTATATAGCACTTTTCACCTTAAAGGACCCCTTTAAGCTCTTTACCAGTTCTTCACTGGTTGTTCTCAATTGTGAAAACATTTTATTAATACTATAAAAAGTTATTTCAACCTCATCTACCTTTAACATGGCTAGTGGGCACAGTTACCATTGAGTGCTTTTTAGTACCAATCACTGTTCATCCAGTTTATAATTGTTTGGTTTAAACTATACCTAACAATTTCGTAAATTGCACAAACAATTTAAACATTTACCGTAATTTACGATTAATGAATATGGGGGATGAGTATGAATACTAGACAAAAAAAAATAACGACCCCAATTCCAGGTTTCAGCTCCTAGGTTCCAGTCATTTATACAAATCGCTGCAATCCATTTGCTTCTCTGATTTTGTATTTGGTCAGGCTGTAGAATAGTGTCTGTGAAAATAAGTTCAAGCAGTCAATAGTACAACAGCTTTTTTTCAGCTAGCGCATAAACAGGCCTTTTCGTCTAAGTCTTCTGTGACAAATATTTTAATCATAAATCAATTAATAAAACGTTGTGACTCTTTAGTCACAATGAAATAGAATTTTAACTGATTTGTGATATATAGATACGGTACCAAACTATAATATTAGACATGATAGATTTTCGCATTGCTATTCCTCTCACGGACATAGAGAGCTGAGTTTTGAGCGAGGAAAACAGCAGGACTTGAGTTAATTGGAAAAATGGTTATAGGCCTGAGAAGGTTCACCTTTGAGGTCACTACCATAAAAGTGTTAGGTTTTAGTGTCTCCAACTGTGTCATCCCACTAACACATATTAGTTAGTGACAGTACAGCGAGCTGTGTTTAATTGTGTTAGTGGTCATTCAGAAGACCACTGACCCAGAACTCAGAGGTTAGATTCTCAAAGCACAACCCTGCGATTCCCCAGCGTGATTACTTCCTTAGTTGCAAATAATACTAATGCTTCAGATGGGAGCAAACGACAATTGAACAAATGCAAATGGACATTTTTTGCTCTGTACGAAGGAAATGGCATTCAACTTGTTTAGATTTATGACCCTGTAACATGGTTAACATAAGTTATAAAGATAATATGAAATATATATTGATTATTTACTAAAATTTTGGTGTTAAGATGTCTCTACACCAGATGTTTGAAGAGACACTTTTCTAAACAAATAGATAATGACTTGCCTGAAATATACTAAATTCTTAGTATGCAATGATGCATCGTGTGTCAAAAAAGCAAGATTTTCTGGGAATATCTACAAGGATGTCAATTTATTAAGCCACTCATCAACCACAGTTTACTGTGTGGCTTTTATATGCTAATTGTTCATCTTTGAACCCACACTTTATTATTTTAAATTGATAAAGTATTCTTTTGTGGAGTTTTTACTATTTGTATTTAATTGTTTGAGGAGCATTTTGTAATTTAAGATCATTATTTGTTTGTTTTTTTTATCAATCTTACTATGGAAACTAACATGCTGCATGAAAATGTGATACTACCTCATGCCAATCATAGCATAATTTAAAAATTACTCAGATATTATCTTTGAAATATGATTGCGCCACAACCCACAGAAGCACCTCAAAAGCTTCAACAGTCATCAAATCAAATTAGCCACAGCTGTGTTCATCAGGTGCATCCCATTCTCATCCTATTAACTAGTAATCCCATCAGCTGTGTTCAGAATCTATGAATTGGATCATTTCACACGTTATATTTCTGCTATCTCCTGACTGGGACTTTGGGTCTGCCTGTTATATGTGATTTAAAAAAATAATGCTGCACTTGGATCTCCATGTCCTCTTTTACACAGCGCAAAATAAGCCGCTGAAGCAATTACAAAAAACATCCTTAACATTGGGCTAATATGCCAGCTATAGTATGCCCCTGCCCCACCACCAACACAGATTCAAGAAGAAAAATGTCCATGAAAGGAAATGCAGCTGTTTCAGTCAGCGTGAACAGAAATGCCACAGGTGGCTATTCAGTTGGCCATTTTTATGACATTGAAAGTCAAACCAAAATATGAGGAAACATGTTTCCCTCATTCTGGATGTGCTAAAATACTCCCTGAAGCTCTGTGACTTATCTCACAGCTTGACGTATCTTAAACTTGCAGGGCACTGGCACGCAATTGCTGGAGTCATTCACAGTCTCAGCTTAACAACACTCAAGACCCAATTCAAATACTAAAAGGCTATAACTACACTTTTGCCTTATTCATTTCTTCCATTCTGACAAGGTATTTGTGTGCATACGCTGTATATTCTCTTTGAAGGCATTTGTTCATTTGTTCAAACAATGAACAAATCCTGAAACTAACAAAATGTGACATTTTTCAAAATGGCAATCCTTTACTTTGATAACAACTATGTGCTCTCTATGCAAACTCTAGATGTCACCTGAACTGGTTTTCCAACAGTCTTGAAGGATTGTGCTGAATGCTTATTGGGTGTTTTGCCCTTCAATCTCAACCAAACCATCTCGATTGGATTTAAATCAAGTGACTGTAGGAGTTTTCTGGTGCAGGATCCAACCACAGCCTGGATGTGTTTGTAGGGCCTTTGTCCTGTTGAAAAGGGATTTCCCAAGAAAACTGGATAAGATACGTCGCTGCTGGTGTTCACAGACAAGAACCCTCATTGTCACAGACAAAACCGCTCAAAAATGCCCCGGACTTCTAAGGGAAAAAAAATAAATAAATGCACATAAGTCCTAAAAAGGCGCACCTTTACATTACTGTAAAGATAGGCTGCTTAAGGAATCTAAAATAATCCACACTTCTTATTTGCTGCATACACCCATATGCTGCTATATATTACAGACTACAAAAAAAAAGATATAAAAAATGTTATTAGATAGTGGGGCAAACCTTTTAGTCTTTCCAAATAAAATTTTATTCCCAAAGTGTTGATAAAATCTGGTTATGTGGGTTCTGGGGTAATGGACAACACTCACAGAACAAATCAAGCATTTAGTAGTTGAAATACAAAAAAACTAAATGGCTCACGTTTAGGATGACCACACCCTTTGATAAAGCACATTTACAAAGCAAAGACTCTCTAATAAGTAGAAGTCATAACCTCAGTCGTCTAGAAAGCTGATGTCTACATCAAGCTCTTTGTGATTCCTTATCCAAACAAAAGTACAGCAGGGTTGCAACAAAAAAAACTGAACAGAAACACACACAATGCTCTGAAACATGGCCATCTGGACGAAGCTGTTGGAGGATTAAAAGGGGGCCATGTAGGGGTGGTGTGAGCAATACAGTGTCTCTCTCTCGCTCTAATTTTTCTCTCTCAGAGTATAATTACAGGGTACCGCTGGGATGAACGGGTTGAGGAGAGAGATGCTCTGAGTCTGGGTTGCCGCCCTTAGTTCTCAACATCACCACAGAGCCAAAGTGTGCGGTCGGATCCACAGGGTGGACACGAACACAGAGTCAGACTGCACCACAAAAGCCAAACCAGCAGGCACAGGTTATATAAAGCACACCCCAACTCATCCTTGTAGCTTCAGCTAAGCAGCCTTGAAACAGAACTACCAGTTAAACCACTACCAGTCAGCAAAGATGTTTAATACCATGTACCGAGTTGCATTAAAAGTAAAGTATATTATTTTCATATATACATGCATGGGTTTCTTTTCAAGCCATACCAGTTTCCTGCCAAAGAGCATGTTTCAGGTAAACTGCTGCCTCTGAATCCCCCTCAGCAGTGAACATATGAACAATGCTTGTGGCTCTATGACTGTCTGGTAACCTAACCTGGGTGTGACTCTGCCATTTGATTATTTACATGAAAGAATAGCCAATTGAACTTAATATTCTTATACTTATAACCAGCAGTGATTAGGTACACCTCTCTTAAAGGCAGTATCCTTAAGTCACCTGGTGAAACTGGTCAACAGAAGCCTCCAATCAGATTCTTAAAATTGAACCTTGCCCATGAGCCATCCAAAGATATTAGAGGCAAGATTGCAGAGAAAGTCAATCTTCTGCAGAGCGCGAGTCATTCTCCCACATCTTTTGAGTTTCATTGATTATGAGAACAACTGATTATGAGATAATTTATGACAGAACCGTGTCAAGGAATTACATATAGAGGCCTCTCTTGAATTTGGTAATGACCATCAGAATGATTCAAATGAGAAATGGTTGTGATCAACTGATTCAACATGTGTTTGAAGGAGGGAAAAATCCTGAATAAAAACACAAAAACAGCAAAACCCGCCAAAAAAAATTGTTGCATGCCAAGGACTGCACAGGCTACTGTGTGTGTCCTCTAATAATGACTGACAGAGTAATTGTAACATAATTCTTTATAAATTTCTAGATAATTACACACCATATGACCATGAAGTCTGTGTTCAAAGCAAAAGTTTCTTTGTTTCCTTATAAATCTGAACTTTTTCAGAACGCGATCGCTTGTCTGTAAAAAATAGACAAACTATTCGTTATCTTGAAAACAAACCACTTATTGTTAAAACTGGTTTCAGGCACATGATTTTGAGTTTTGAGAATTGCATGCAAATCAGGGTTCGTGCAGATGTGTGACAATTGCACAGATTGAAGTACAAATGACTCACTCTGTGAATAACAGGCTTCTCAGATAACTGTGTCTGTAGGCGAGTCACAAATGTGCAATGTGTTTTGACATAACATCTGTGATTATCTGCAGCCAATGAGAGCCACATCCAGAGGGCAACGAGGCGTTACAGAGGCTACAAAAGCATTGACAGCAATATAAACAGTTGACCCAATAAATGTATTAAAAACTTGTGTGCTCCCATTTTGATAATAATCCCGGTCTTGCGCATATGAGTGGCACACGTGACCCCTGTTTTAAATCTTTCTCATGAGTGCTTGGTTGTGAGACACAGTTTGAGAACATGGACAGCATTCTCTGCGATTCTGTCTAGAATCACTCCGTGTGAAATCCTCTGCTGTTGATCTCTTGTGCTGTTTAAATTCAGCAACGACTGGATGCTTCTCCAGAGTATCTGTAGTCTCTTCTCACCTTCTGCTCCTCTGGGAGTACAGCTCTCTGTTTTGTTCTCGAGCACCGTCTATTGCCCCCTTTCCTGGCTGAAGTCAGGTGACCGAACGAGCCAATCACAGCATTAAAAAAAAAAAAAAAAAGATGCGTTTCTTGAAAAATGAAGCAGAGTTTTTTTCCGGTTGGTGTGTATAGTTACATTAGTTCCGTGTAATTAAGGCTAAATATACACTGCATGGAGTCTCTGCATTAAAAAAATGCATAGGTGTGTAAAGGCTTTAAGGCCAAGGGGTGTGTAGCCTTAAAAAACTAGTGATGTCTGGATTCATTTGGAACACGGCTGTCAGAGTAACAACAAAACAAATGCAGAAATGTGAGTAATTTTCTCATTTACAAGTTGAAAAATTACAACCAATGTTATTCGTGTTCATTTACATGTCAGACAAAGTAATTTACATCAAAAAACTACTAGTTTAACAAGAATAAAGCTCCATTATGAGCCTAATAATATTAATGTTACACAACATTTTGTTGTAAGTTTACATTAAAAAAAAACCAGGAGTGATGCACATTCTTCAGAACCACCTGGTAGAACCATAACTGCCATCCTACTTCTCTGCTTATTCAAACTCTGAAATGTATCTAAAAATGCAAGATTAATGCCAACCAGACTTCATGCTGACTTCTAAAGTGCTTTTGAAGGAAGTCCTAAAAATATATCGGATACCCTCAACATGAGCACAGAAAAACAGAAATTGTAAACCTCCTAAGACCCTTCCCAAAACCACTAACCCCCAAATGAATACAAGCTGCAAGGAATTGAAATGCCAATGAGTTCGCCCTCAATTTCAGGTGAATGACGACAACTCCTCATGCGAGCTCATTTATCAGACCTCTGGACAGGTTCACAGCAGGCCATGGAGATGAGGCCATAACTCAACCCTGGCATCAATCCACTCATTTCTCCATCTCTACTATGGGTGTGGGTTTGGATTATAGAAGCACAGTTATGAGCTCCACAAGTTATGGCCTCTTCTCTGCAACACGGGTGTCAGGGTCGGCTGTGATTTGGAGACACAGAGCAGATCAGGAGAGCTCCCTGGGGAGACTGGGACATGCAGTACTAAAGTCTGGCTTCCAGAGCGCCTAATAGATCTGAGTGATGGCATGTCACTCTCTGGAAATGATACGAGGATAAGGAGAAGGAAGCAGATGAAGAATTTTATGAGGAAGAAATGGAAGGCTTACTGTGATTTAAAGGCAACGTCTTTTTTCCTTTGCCTCAAATTTGACTGCAACTTTACCACACGGTTTTAGGATTTATGACTAAATCCCAAGCAGAGAAGGGAGTCGGTCTACAGTATACATGTTGGAAACCAAAAATTTTTTTTTTTAATTATTATTTTGGTTAATTTCATTTAATCACAAAGATCAATTCCAAAGATTTTCAATAAAGAGATATTTACATAATACATTTTGTGAGGAATAGCCTCAGGTGCCTTATTTCAACTCATTACTGCTCATGCATCTTATCCATCCAAGCTAGGACATATAGCCAATCAAATCAGACATTCAATTGTGGGTTTTTTTTTTTTTCAAGCAATCTCACAATCACCCCTTCGCCACAGTTTGGGAAAGTGTCCACACTTTCTTAATAGGATCTGTCCCTTGGCACATTTAGATAATTAAAAAGTAATGTAAGCAAAGAATTCATGGTGAAAGAGGAAAAAAAAGCACTTGCACCTCCAGCATCATATGTGCGATAACTATTCGACATCATTACAGTGCATGTTTCTGTTGCGGTGCTTCCCCTACCATTCAATAAGAGGGACACCCCACTGCCACAAACACTCACAAACCACGACTCAGAAGCACCATCTGTTCACTACCCATCCCTTTCCTGCCCACCTTCCTACCTACCTACCGCTCCAAGGTTTGGTTCAAGGTTTCAGCAAAGTTTAGTTGAATTTCATTCATTTCAATAGCTTGTGATAAGCTTGCTGCCTGGGGGCAGTCCCCTAAACCTAGGGGAAACATTGTGTTGAAGTTGATAGTTCCAGCTCAGAGGACAACATAGAAGGACGCTCTATTTAAGCTATAAGTACGACAATATTTAAGTAACTTTCAGCCCATTTATGGCTGTTCCACAGACCACCTTTGCAAAAATCCAGAGGAACCCAATCGCTTCTTTCACAATTTTGAAACATTCACAAATTTATTAGCTTTCCTTTATCATAAACCGCCCATTCACAATACTTTTTGATGCTCATCACAGTATATGTAACAATGAGGGATTATTGCCCAGTGGCCTTTACTCTCTAGCTCTGCTTAAAAAGTGAACAAGAACTGCACAAACTTATACCAGGAAAATATTCTAAACATTTTTTAACATACATGCGAGAGTAAAAAGTTGAACCCTGTAGTTTAACAAAATAACCCTGGAGATGCATTCATTTTATAATTGGCGACAGCGGACACTTCAACCACTCGCTTGCTCTCTGGATTATTGCTTCTCAACAGTCCGGAACTGTCACGCAGCTCAAGTCTTCTTTAATGTTTTTAGAACATGCCCTAACACCACTTTGGCCAATAAATGTGTCATCCCCAAGGGACGGAAGAGGAAAACGATTAGGAAAAGCAACTCTTTTGATTTTGAGGGAGCCGACAGACATTTGGCTTTGCCATGCATTACAAAAAGGTTCAAATCCAATATAAATATCTGCAACAGCTTTATATAGCTTAGTTTCAATATTTGGCTGATTTTTTTCTTCATGTGGCATAAGTCTGATTAAACTACTATTGTTTTTTTGTTAATTATTAAAAAAAAAAAAAGATCAAGTTACATTTATTAGTCAATCATAAGCAGAAAGTGAGTCCAGACCAGCTCCTTGCCTTATAATACGACAGATGTTTTTAAAGAATTAAAAGACATGAAATAGTTCGGGTGGTTTCTAAATATGGACTCTGACTCACTTTCTGCACTGAATCACTGAAGTACATTCTTCACATCAGATATTTCAAACTCAAACATATAGAAAGTTCTGTTGCCTCTGAGACAATTTTCAATCTGTGTTTAATAAGTGTGACATAATTACTGTGCAATGTCAGAGCATCAATGTCAGAATGTTCAGCAAAACACCTGTACATAATGCTTAAAAGGTGCCAATTAAGGTTCACTACTGCCTCTGGATTATTATTGGGCGTTCCATCATACTTTATACATGCAGTTTCAATGTACTTGGATTGGTGGCCAGAATCTAGCTGAAACACGTCCACTGGCTGCCATTTCATCTCTTAATCGCGATCACCTGCAGCTCACCAAGGAGAAAAACATTTTGCCAAGCAGATTTCTGAACGGTCTGTGCAGCACTGGGTGATTAATCCTTGGTTCATGTAATGAAATGAATAATCAAATTTTGAATATAACGCAAGATGAATGTGGTCAACTTTTTTAGTTACATACAGATGTTGTACAAGTTTTAGATCACTTTTTCTTGTTAAAATATATTGTTGAAATGTCACACATATTTGATGGAATAGAAGTATGGCATATTGTGAGGAAAATGGAGAATCTTTTTTTTTTACTCAAAACGAAATTTTATGTAACTCTATGTTAATAACCTCTTTAAATTGACAGTGTGCAAGAGAAATAAATACTTTTCATACAAACCCTTGCTTGGGAAACAAAAGGGTTTTTTTTATTAACACTTATGGATTTGTGTGATTTTGGAATTAAACCCTTCATATATTCTTTAAAATGATGAAACTTGTTGAATTCAACTGACCACACCATGGACTTGTTGGGGTTCAGCTCTACCGAGAAAGGAAAAACACCACAGGAGAGCACATGAAACCAATAGCAATCATAAACCATTTATGAGAAAAGCACTGACCCAAATAGAAGTAAAATATATATTTAAAAAAAAAAAAAAACCTGCAGTCAGAACTTTGATATACAGTCAAGTTTACCCCATTGACCAGTTCCGGACTCATTTAAAGTACAAGTTGTCCACAAAACTTCAATCTTCATTTTCAAATATAATCATCTTAATTACCAAAACTCCATTTGACTTCTGGACATTGCATTTCCACTTATGAATTAATCTTAAATAAAAGCCACAAGAGGGTAAAAAAACTTGTGGAGCTTCAAGCAACCTTTCTCTAAAGAACAGATGCATAGAGTACCATGAATGAACGATTCACAACATGTTACCAACATTCTGTTTAAGCAATATCCTTTACATTACTTCTAACAGGACAGCTCCCCATGCCCCTATAGAGCATTTAAGTCTCACTAAACAGCTTGGCTACTGCTTTTTTACTGTTTATTGGAGGAACCGAATTGAAATGATCTGCTGATGACAGCAAAGACCCAACAACAAACCAAAACACTCAACATTGCCACCCTGTTAAAACCCGGACCCTGGACGATGTTGGTATTCCTGCACACAGCTCTACCATAAATCTCACTCTAATCAAAAGATGCCGAGCTCAAGCGCGTTCAGCAGGAAAGTACTCCTTTACAGATTGAAAAGAGTGTTTTAGACGTTTCCAAAGCACCCTCGTGTTCACCCCAGCCGCAGTTATCTGAATCCCAACCTCCGCGGCACTTCACCGCTTGAAAGTTGACCGAGCGTGAGTGTTTGCTTCCCCGCTGACAGTTGTCACGCTGCCGCGCCGCCATTCCCCGAGGCACGGAGCAGCAGCGAACGAACAAAAGCCGTCGGTTCTTTATTCAGCTCGGGGCTCTGCCTATTGATAACTCGCTCTCGGTGCTGATAACGAGGGTGCTAGCTGAGATGTAGACGGACGTACCTGTCATCGTAGCAGAAATCGGCGTCCAGCGTGTTGACATACAGGAGCAGTGCCACGGCGCTGCAAACCAACTCCGGGATCATCTCTCAGAAAGAAAAGAATGTAACGAAATGAAAGAGCAGAAAGAGAAGGTTTTTAAAAGCCTTCTTTGATTTCTCTCTTCGTCTTTGTCGGAATGCCTCTGTCACAAAACAATATCCGAGTCCCCATCTTTGCGAAGAGTTGCAATGAATTATTCCGACATCCTCATCCTAACCCATGTTATCAGCAGAGGGGAGGGAACAGATACAGTGTTTACAGTGCGCTCGAGAGTGTTTGGTCGTCCTCACACTGAGAGTGTTGAGATGATGCATAGTGGACGCCGAATAAATGTCGTGATTGAAGCGCGTGTGGTTAGAGGCGCCGGTGCGCATGCGCTCAACCCCTCCTCCTGGTCTGCACACATCACGTCCGACTTAACTCTCTCTTGCACAAGACATTCTAAATGTTTATCAGTTCCGACATCAGTTGTTTTAAAAGATGCTTTCTATTTGCTGCGAGTATTATCCCAGCATTATTATGGAAGTAAATAAATCAGATATGTGGAGGCTGGGGCACTGTCCACTAAAGAAGGAAACAAATTTATATTACCATTATATTGTTCATTACCATTTTGTTTATTTAAACAAATGAAGAACTTCACATTTCCTCCTTTCTTTTTGAGAGCACTAAAGTTGTTTTTGAGAGCACTAAACATGCTTTTGATGCTTTTAATTCATCTTATCTGTCTGAGTCAACCCATCCGGTTTGATCCCCGTGTTTTGAAAATGAGACCAGACAGTGCTTAATTTGTGCCGGGGCATGCTGGAGCTTGTCTGTCAAAATCTATTAATAAACTGTATGTACTATCTAATTTATCAGTGTTTTGTAATTGCTTTATTTCTATTTGCAGTAATGCTTAGTTGTCTGTTTCCGATGGACCTTAAAGAAAGTGAAGGTGATTAATAGCCATCACATGATGGCGCAACACAGTTACATCATCAATGCAAAGCCGGAGCCCAAATAGGCAAAAGTTTGCCAGTTCATTCGGTGGCCACAACACAGCAGAGTTCAGTAAACTTGACTGCAGATTCAGGTTTCTTTGCTAAATAGCACAAGACACAAACACTCTTAAAAGACAAAACACCTCTTTTTAATCCGTGCTACAATGCTATTTTTGTCAAAATATGTCTTCCTCCACCTTTGCTGGATTACAATGCTGTGTAGAGACAGGATAGCATAGGGACTGTCTTGTAAAGTGCCAAACCCAAAATATGTTTTGACCAGAAACTTTCCCCAACCTTGGATGTTTTCTCTCCATTTGTCACTGCTGGAACAGCACCCTCACCGTGCTCCAGGACTTTTAAGCACTGGAGACAGGGAAGGCAGAAAAAAAAGCATGTGCTGTGTGACATCCAGTTAGCCAAGTATTCTTTTCATACCACGAGCTGGAAAATGAGAGTATATTTACTTTCTTTCTCTTTTCAATGCTGAGTTGCAAACATCTTGGGGTGCCTCTTTTTTCCTCCACAAATTCACCTCTGACACAGTGCCAGCAGTGATCTAGAAAGTAAACAAAATGGGCGTTGGTGTGTTAACCTAAGCAGCTAAAATAAACTCTAGGCACAACAAGTTTACGTCCTGAACTCTCCCAAGTGTATTGATATTTTGCTACTCTGCATGTGTCAAGAATTATGTGTGCTCAGCAAAGACAGCCAGCCACCAGTCTCACCTCAATAAACTCAGACAATCACCCCATTTAGCCTGTCAAGTAATCAGAACACACTCAAAACCCCTCATCGCAGCTCTACCACAGTTGTTAGACCTACGGTTCACAATCCTGGACTCTCTATGATTGTTTCCTGCCATCTTGGATCTGCTGTGTCTCTAATCCAGTACTCCATCTCTACTATTATGCTACACTCCAGCTGCTACAACTAACCACTCTACTCGTGAAAACAGGGTTTACTGATGTCTTGGTGCAGCACCTGGATGACTACAATGCTGAGTGTTGTCCTTTAAAGAAACATCATTGTTTTATACTTCTTTGTGAGACTGTGAATATTGACAATTCCATAAAAAAGTAATTCCATGCTCCTCTTCATCCTTCCAGTCACCTTCCAGAAGCAAAGCCGTTTATGTACCTGTGACTATTTAGAAACTATAGTCAACAGGACTTAAATAAAAACTGCTATCGTTATATCTTCCTTTATATATTTAACTTTATGTTAATACCTTAAATGAATTAAAATGTGATTTATAAGCATATTTTTTTAAGTATTTTCATTTATTTTCTATAGTAAGTCTCATTCACGTTTAGGTCAAGGAGCTGTAGATGTTATGAGTTTCTGAAAGATGGGCGTCATAACAGAAGAGAAGAGACAAGGCCTGGGGATCAACAGAAGGAGAAGGAGTGAAGATCCAAAGAGACAATGGAAAGCCAGAATCCATGTAGAATGAAGAGTCCATCAGTTAACGGATGCTAAAATAAGACCAGTTGAGGAAAAATGGGAACTAAGCAATCTGTGAACCTGGGGGATTGGTTGAAACTTGTGATTGGGTGAATGAGGCTCAATGATGGAGATTGATTTCAGATGGAGGGGTGATTAGTGTGTTGTTGGCCATCCAGTCTTGTTGTGAAGGAGACTGAGCTTCATTGAGTCTGGAAAAACATTACATTAATTAGGGTCTGGTTTTGTAACTAACTTTAAAAACAACATCTTTGCCTGAAACTGAAGAGGACCAATGGGTTTGGCCCTGTTCAGGATTAAATATATAGGTTTATTCTTGTAAGGTAATTGGGCTTTTATGTAATGGGTTTTAACCATCGATCATATAAAACTATTGATGTAGTGTCTGTTGCATCACTCCAAGGATTCAGAGGAGATTTTAAAGCTAACAGTAGGCGCAGTCAGCTGTTTTCTTCTTGGCAGTGCTGTACTACCAGATAGATTGTCAAAAAGGTGGGAAGTGGGGTAAAACTGATGAAAGATAAACCCAAGTTCATCCACGTAGCACTGATCTGTGGCTATCTGTGGCTCTCTCAACCAGCAACACCATTATTTATGGCTAATTTAAATAAATAACATTTAATATTTGTGTCATAGGTCATAGGACAATCAAATCTTCAACTTTGACTTTCTTTAAAATCTGTTTTCAGAAGCTTTCAGGCGACACCACATCCACTGTTTTTTTTGTTTTTTTTGTTTTTTTTTTCACCAAAGATGTTTCTAAAGTTAGAATAAATAAAAAAGGAATGTGATTACGCAGACCTCATTATTCTAAACATTTGGTGAAAGTAGATCAGGACAAGTCTTTAATGATAAGCAATTCAATTCATTCAGTAGAAGGCTCAGATTCCACAGTCTCTTTATTAAAAAGAAAACACTCTCATATGCACACACACTTTTCACAGAATGTGACGGGCCTTTAAGTTGACTTTTTTAGCAAACAATTCTGCTTACTTGAAACAGCAGGTAGAAAGTATCCGAAGAAGCCTTTGAGAAAATGGAGGGAGAGAAAAAGAATCAGTCTTGCGGTCGCTATGAGGACACAAAGAGTGCTCTATGGTCCAGTGAATATTAGTGTCATTATAGTTCAACAGGGGAATCCAGGCTACAATGTAGTCATTCACAGACCAGCAGGATGCTATCATCTATTGCAGAACTGAAGGAATCACAGGAAGTCACTCTTTGTTTCTTCAGTTTTTTTGCAGTAACTCCTTTTCTTCTTTACTGAAATTGTCTGAAACAGATGTATTATAAAATGTGATGTACTGTAAAAAGGGTTCAATGACCCCCTTCTCTCTCTCTACATGGGTTATATATAATTCACATAATTGTTTTGACTAATAAAGATTTTTATAGGGTTATACTTTATGTAAAAGGGACATCTTAAGACAATCGTATTCGTCTGGGTGTTTGTAATGTGTCATGTGCCGTTGTGTATGCACACCCTATAAAATACATGTTTGTTAATCTCCACAAATACTGATGTTCATTACATTAAAGGGGGTTTTTGATTAAAAGAAATACTCTCTTTAGAGTGTAGAGTTTGAGTCAGGACGTCATCTACAGCAGGCTCCAATGCCTACCCCTTAGCACCTACCCCTTCCCCTACAGCTACCCCCCAGCCCTTCCTCTATAGCCACCCCTAACCCTTAACCTATGCCTACCCCTTAGCCCCTACAGATACCCCTTAGACCTTCCCTCACAGCTACTCCTTTACCTATACCTACTCATTAACCCTTCCCCTATAGATACCCCTAGCCCCTTTCTTACACCTACCCTTTAGCCCTTTCCCTACAGCCACCACCTAGCCCTTCCCCTACAGCTACCCTCCAGCCCTTCCCCTTTGCATACCCAGTATCCTTTCCCCTACAGCAACTCTCTAGCCCAGAGGTGGGCAAGAAGGGCTGCAGCCCATCACAGTTTTGTTGCCGCCTTCATGAAACACACCAAAGCACCTTTTGGTTTATTTAAAGATGCCAGTAGTTGTAATGAAGCAGGGCTGTACTAAAAAACCGGAAGGACACCGGCCCTCCAGGAACGACTTTGCCCACCCCTGGTCTAGCCCATCCCCTACAGCAAACCCCTACGCCTACCTCTTAGCTAAAAACTTTCTGGCAATGTTTGGGAAATATGAATGTAGCAATGTGTGGAGATATTTTGATTGACCTTGTGAGTTCAATAGTTCACTTTTCAGCAGGACAATTGCCATAAGCACACATCCAAGACATTAAATGTGTGGCCTCAGGACAACTTTCCCTTCGCTCTATTCCCACTCTGCCCGTTATTCCACATACTGTATTGCAAGTGATGCTATGAACAAAAAATGTAGTGGAAAAAAATATTACAATTGATATAAACATTTCGATCAATTTAAATTATGACAGAAAATGAAATACCTGAGCTTTATAGGTGCTTAAATAAATAAAAGCATATTACTCAAAAATGTATTGACTAGTTTTGCTAATACACATAGGTTATGCATGGTTGCTAACATGTCAACCGCAACTTGAGTTTACAAAAGTCATTAATAATTAATACACCTTGTTTTCTCATGGAACTATGTGCAGAAAAGGAAAATCAAGTCCTGCTTTCTATTTCGGTGTGTAATTGGAAGATGGAATATCCTGCAGTTCATTGACTGACCACTAGAGGCTGACCACAGAAGTGAGCAGATTGCCATAGACATCCATGTTAAGTTCTACACAATGTACTTCAATGTATATTGCTTCATTTACCCTTTTGAAAACTCTGAGGGGGGGAATTTGCTTTGTACTTGTTTCATTAAGTTATATTAAGCCTTGTGTATGTTTGCCAAAAGAAGGGTGTGGCTTCTTGAGTGACTGTCTTGCAGCCTTTCAGCCACTCAGGTATCTCAGTTAGGCTCGTGGCCATTTCCCAAACCTATGCATCCTTTCCTCCTTTTGATTATTATGAAATGACACACAAACATTATCCAGTTTCCCAGCAAATAAATGTAATGGACTACAAAATTGTCCTAAACTATGTTCAACGCATGCAAATCTCATAAATTCCCAAGTTTACCTCAAAAGTTTCTGAGGAATGGATGAAAAATAGGTGTGGCATCATGTACAAAAACAGGCAGCAACAGTGTATCAACGGTATCTATATTGGGTACAGTGTGGAGAAATATGTGGGAGTTTTATTTATTTTTAAATTAAGGCTGTAGCATATAAATAAGAAGAAAAACTTTTTGAGGCTTTGAGTACTTTAGGCAGTGCACTGCATGAACACTTTGCAGAGGTGCTGTGTATGCAATAATCAGGGGAATGGAAATCTGTGGGAGTAGGATTGGCACATTTACAGTTTATGTTTACAGCTGTCTAAAGTGGAAAGGTGAAATCAATGTTCATTTGGAGCAATCGCAGGTTCTTCCACCCTGCTCTCAGCAGAGCTAATATGGATCATCACATAAAGTTTTTGATGTGAATTTGGTGTCAAAAGTACAAAACATTTTGAAACCATTTGGATATGTGCTTTACTCTTTACCATGTTACAATATTTTTGTGTTTCATTATAGTAATTTCATATAGTTTGTGAAATCTGAATTGAAATAATCAAGTCTACCTATTCAATATGAATGTGCTCGGGAACATTTCTTCTAAACATATCCGATGAAAGGAGAAGTGAGAGAAGAAAGCAAATCGTTCCTGGTTTAGTGTAGCATTCTGAAATACCATAAAGTATAACAGCACGTTATTCTGTGCAATTGTAATAAAATTGTCCGGGAGCCCCCAGAAGAGACACAGCCACTTTGAACACACCTGCAGACAATCAATCCAATGGATCAATCACCCAATCAAAACACTCTTCCAGTGATTCCAGCTCCCTAGTTAAAATCCATGCATCTCCAGAGTTGTCAGATCTACAGTTCACATACACAGACTCCAACAGTAGACAGCTCCTAGCATACTATGTCTACTCCTAGCATACTACTATCTCCATCTGCACTACCGGATTACTTCCACTTTAAAAACTCCCCTGATACCATAACCATTCCTGACATCTGGGAATTCATGGATTCTGAACAAAGGGCAATCTACTGCT
The DNA here is from genome assembly GCA_007224835.1 of Danionella cerebrum. NCBI lineage: Eukaryota > Metazoa > Chordata > Actinopteri > Cypriniformes > Danionidae > Danionella > Danionella cerebrum. The sequence continues at coordinate 18,830 of SRMA01025369.1, forward strand.
TTCCCTCTTGAAACCTTATAGGAAGTGACGGAACTGCAGTTCCTCGACCAGCCACTTTAGGCTGGCTCCAGAGGTGAGCAGGTTCTCATTCACTCCCATGTTAAATTGCTAAATTTGAAGCTGAAAAACGAATTTTTCCACCCCTGGATAGTTTTGTTGGTGTAAAGGTCCAGATTTGACCTTCATGAACACTCTGAGGGTGGGGGATTTCATTTTTAAATTGTTTGGTTTAAGATTTATTCTTGAGAATCAGATGATTGACAGTTCTTTCAAGCCCGTCTGCCACGTTTCGTCCTCGAGAGTCGGTCTTTCCAGCTAATTTCATCTGATGAACTTTGTTACTCTTAGTGTTTTAATTTTACTGTTGGTTATTTCTTTTGTGTGTGGGTGTCTACCACCACGTCCCGCGTGCTTTTGCACATTTTTGATTACAGGGAAACGACGCACTTTCAGGCACTTTGGGTGAATGGGTGATGTCATTGACACTTCATCCATGTTGTCCCAGTTGTCGAACAAAGACTGTTTTAACACTAAGATCCGTTCCCTTTAGGGGTCAATATTATTTAATATACATTGTAGAAAATTATCTGTGCATAAATCTGCTCCATGCCCCCGGCGTGACAGAAATCGGGGTTTAATCGTCCTCATACTTCTATTATTTGTGTCATTCATCAATGTCAAACATGTATCATTACCAAATAGTCTGTTTCCTGTTTAGGAAGAGCCTCCATTATTCACTGTCTAAAATTTACATATGTGCTTTAATCCAATTTTACTACACTTACATTTACAACCACTTGGTTTAAATCAAGCTTCATACATATTTTACAAAAACACAATGCAAAGCGGCATTCAGCACGTACTTTTCAAAAGTTGTTTAAAATGTAAAAATATATTATTAAAGCAACAATTCAATCAAATGAAGATTTTAAACACAATTTTGATGTTTGTTTAATTCTTTTCTGGAAAAGCAAAAGCTACGAATAATTCACAATGGAATAGACCGCTCCAAATCTCCTAGAAACAGCTCAAAAACAATGGAAACTCCTCCTTAAATCAGTCAGCGTTTTGAATGAGGTCACTGAGTGATGCATAAAGTAAAATTCTGCCATAAAGGCTGAAATGCATGGTCTGGTGAATTATTCAATGATGCAAGCACGATAGCAATAACAGATACAACAAAAATATGTTTTAACGTTTCTATTCGCTTTGTACTTATTATCGTCCTCCTTTCAACGGTTCAGCCCTGCAGTGTTCATTGGTTTTATATTCCACGGGATCAAATGTCTAGGGTTTCTCAAAGTGGCCTTCGACCACAAGAGTAATATTAAATCATTCTTCCTTGAAATGGAATGGAAATGTGGGAGGATGGGTTGAGGGATGGAAGAGCCTGTGTGGCATTCGTGACCATGAGTTAAGAACGAGTGACACAATGATGGATCGCATTGACGTTATTATTACTCATTATGGTGCAAGTTGGAACCGCACCTCCATCAGCCGTAGGTGCACAAGAAATGCCTTCAGAATTAGGACAAATTATGCTTTAATTGATGCTGAATGAATGTCACCGTTGATCCAAATCTCTGAAGAAGTTTCCAGCCTCTGGAAAGAAATCAATCTTTTGAATAATTAAGGAAATGCTACTGCCAGAAAGTGTTAGAAAAGTGCATTTAGTGAAGCAGCTGGGAAGTTAATGTTTTAATAATCTCCCTAAAGGATATTCTTTGTCAGAATATCATATACGGGGCTTAAATACTGACCTTTAGCAAAGGCGTATAAATAAATAAGTTAGATTCTGTAGTCACCGATTAAAATCAAGAGTCAATCTCCAGACATTTTTGCAAAAAATAAACTGTTCCTCATTCTGTTTTTTCCCTGAGCAGTGCCATTGATTGTGCGTGTGTGCCTGTGTGAGTGAAACTCTGCCATGACAGAGCCACCACAGATTGTGTGTGGTAGTTGGGGGATAGTTACACGCATGTTTGCTGTGTTGCTTATAATTCTCGGTTGCTGCAGCTCTGGGGAACAGAGTGTGTTCTTCTTTTTAGTGCTTGAGCACCGTAAGTGTGCAGAACTAAGGAAAAGTCATGGAAAATGTGATCAAAAAGTCACAGAATTTCACACATATTTCAGAACTGGTTAAAATCCAAGTCTGATCGTGATTTGAAAAGTGGGTGTGGCAAAAGGGCTCTGTGGTGCCACCTATTTATGCCAACAGTTTATCGCTAGCTAGTGATTGAAATTCTGCACACGTGTAGGGCACCAAGACCTAAATATAAGTAATACAGAGTTTCCAAAATGGACAGGAAGCCAACTTTTTCTCAAAAAAAAAAAAAAACGCATAAAAATGGCCACTTTTGCACATGTCATACTTTAACCAACTCCTCCTAGAGATTTTATCTGTCCATCCCCAAACTCCATCAGTCTCAAATTAAGGCAGATGTGATGTTAAAAGCTCTTTTGACTAAACTATGTGCAGATAATGGCCATTGAAAGTCGCATATGCGCATATGAGTTAAACTGACTCCACACGTCTTATTTTTCCTCCTTTTTAGTTGTGTGTGCCTTGTGTTTGTATTTCGGTATCATCACTAATGATAAAAAAAACCTAAATATTCTTATTAATTTATTACTCTACCACTGAGTTTTTTTACTCTATTCAGAGAGGGGCCAAATGTTATGTGAATAGAGTTATTTTACTTTATTCTCCTGTGTTTCTGTTCAACTTCCTGGATCCTATCGAAGATTCATCAGCCGCTTGGACACTGCCTCTTGAGTGACTTATAATTACTCATAATTGTAAATAAACCTGAGTTTAGACTGATCCTGCCATCCTCATTTCTGACAGTTGTGACACATTCGCTTCATAGAACTTTGTGAAGAGCAAACGGAGGATCGAGGTGACCATCAAAAGAGCATAACCCAACAACATAACCCTAAGAAGAGCTGATGATTAAAGATAACATTCCTACCTGCTCACATCTACGTTTCGGTGTAACAGATAGTGTCCTTGCGGTATTGTTTCATTCTTTTGCCAGAAAATATCTCACAGTTTCCATCTGTATGAATTTAAGAAGTTTTGTGGTTTAATTCTCATGCAGTTTTTAGACAGAAGGGGGTCAGTGGTTGTCATTAAAAATCTTGGAATGACATAATGTTATAAGAACGTTACATTGCAGCAGCCACTTTATTTCTCTCCTCATCCAATGGCTTTGTGATTCAGTCTAAAAAACACAGTTGCAGTTTTTACACATTCAACTTTCTTTCTTGTCTGATGTTACTGCCCAACAGTCACATTGAAATGACTAAGCAATGACTGCACATTTCACCTACAGGCACCTAAAAGCAAATAAAAAATGCAAATCTTTGAAGTACCTTTGATGCTACTGTAATGACAACAAATGCAACAATGTTCTTTCTTCTCCATGAACTTGTTTGGAAGAGAACCTGCTGACGTGACAGGAAAGTTATCAAAGTTATCAACAGCTGAATTTATTTCTGCAAATGCAATCATAAATGATTCACTTTTCACATTTTTCTTAGTTTCTTCTCAGTAAGTAGTTCTTTTTTTAGTCCATTGAGTATCTGTTTACTTCCATTTGTCTAAAAGTTCACAAGCACCCTAAACATTTCAGGATTTCAATCAGAGTGAAATACTCTTTAATGTAATAGTATCCCCCATGATTTCCCCACAACTGCTGTAAGCTGCTTTCTCCAATCCATCACACCAAGAAATTTCCCCAGGTGTGCTTCAGATGGCATGCTGACCTCTGACCTCTCCATAAATGCAGATGGCATGCGCTGCAGTGCCTTCCAGTCATTGGCCAACCGCTCCTTCTGGTGCCTCTTTCAAAAGTGGGTCAGCAGACTTTCTGGTGTAGAGCTGCACGTCTGGGAGCCTGGAAGGGTGGCTGTGGGACATTTGGAATAATTATGTTATCTACATTTGTATTTATAGCGTACTGTAGGTCTAGGAAGTTGATTTATTGTGGGGATTGCCATTTTAGTTTGGAAGGCTAGGCGTTTTACAGTCTGAAACCTGCTTTTCATTGATTATGGTTCACCATATTTTTGCCGGCTGTTGTCTGATTGAATAGCATTTTACCAAATATTTAAAGCTCACAGAAACTGCCCTTATTGCTAATGCCCACCCTAGCAGGAGAAGCGCAGTCTGCTGACTGAAAACACAAAGCATAATTTTCAAGTTTTCTCCTGTTTTATTTTATTCTAACATTTCCATTCTTGATAAAAAGTTATTTCTTTGTGCAGTAATACTTCCATTGACATGTCAATTGGGATGATGAGTGAAATGTTTTGTTTTTCCTGTAACGCAGAGGGCTCTCTCTCTCTCTCTGGAGTTCTAACCCTTTCTGCATCACTTCCTGTATACCTACAGTGCGAAGTATTGCCAACCATTTTGCTTTGTTTGCCTGTTGGACTGTTAATTGGATTCTGACCCTTGCCTGCCTCCTGACCTTCCTGAATGGTGTTTGTGTGAGTGTTTGCCAGCACATGTGCTGCCACACTGTGTTGCTATTTTCTTTTTTTTTTTACTACTGTGTGCTTCAATAAATGTCAGCACATGGATTCCCCTATGCCTCTTGCCTCAGCGTCATTACATTTTCTATTCAAAGTTTTGTCAAATCTGAATTATGCTTACTCTGTTCAACAATAAAGGTTGAGTATTTAAAAAAGGATTGTAATTTTGCAGCAAAACAGTGTATTTTGTGTTTAACAGATTGAAACACTGAATTGGTTTGACCAATAAGAGATTGATTAAAAGAATGTTAAAATGGGTCCCATGTTTCATGATTCATACAGTGCACTGCTCAGCAACAAAGATTAAATTTATAATCCTATCAATCATTTGTGCACATACAACCTTTGAACTGTTGATGACATAACAGACTGTTAAGCAAAAACCTAAAGAGTGCTTCAAGACTCAGACCCCTTTGTTGAAGGTCTTCACAACTAGCTCTGGATCTGATGAGCAGAATGCCCTCATAAAGCCAAGACTCATGTGATGAGATTCCCAGTAGACTGAAGCTAATGCGTCTGCCAGAGGATCCACATGGAAAGTTCAATCATCTAGCCACTTGCAAACCCTCAACAAACTTCTGACTGTATGCAGAATTTCAATGGAGAGCCTTTTAGATCGGCTCAGTTAAGCAGACACACCAAAAAGCCTTATTTACTCTGGTTAAATGTTTAAATAAAACAATTGTTGACTTTAAATGTGAAGAAACTATAAAATAAATAATGGTGTTCAGCTGACTTGTCAGAGTAAACTAGCACTAGGGGAGGGGCACAGAGTTTAAAAGGTGTGTCATTAGCTTACAATTGGTGCAATTGTTACTAATTACACTGGCAGTCAATATTTTGGACACAACTTTACATTTTATTTTATGTCTTTAGTAGTAATGTATTGTCAATAAAGACAACAAACTAAGCAGGAAGGGCGAGAGGCAGGGGTACACCCTTGATAGTTCGCCAGTCCATCCCTCAGCAACATGCACAATCACACCTGAGGAGATTATTCAATTAACCTAAACGGAATTGTTGGGAAACCGGAATACCTGGAGGAAACCCACACATCACAAGGAGAACACTCCTTCCACACAAGCACAGGGAAAAATTCCATCTAGGAAGGTCATCGGTGAGACAACGAACCGACAACCTTCTAACTGAAAGGCCACAGTGCTACCCAATGCCCCACCGTATCACTGGATTTATGTTGTCTTCCAAAATAAAATAACTTTCATATTTTAAGTAGCATTGTTAATAGTGCTCCAAACCTTTAGACTCCCATTGATGGAGTGCAACAAAAAATCTGACGGGTCTCTAAACTTTTAAAACTGAGGAAAGAAAAGGAACACTACTTCTACAAACAAGTTATCGATTCATTTCTTCAGACTAGTGTAAGTAAAGTAAGTCAATAATAATGTTTGTTTGAGTTTTATTCTATGGTACAGTTTGTATATGGGAAAAATTAAATGAAACTGTAAACAAAACACGTTAAAGGTTACTATAATCAAATAATAAGATGAATAAGATATTCTGTAGAGTATTTAAATATTTTTCTTTATTACAATATCCAAAATCTCAAGAAACTCCAGGAAATTTCCATCAATGTTTTACAAGGAGTGAAAAGTAAAATAAACATAAAAAAAATATACACAAACAAATGAAATTTTACATACAAAAAATAAAAATAAGGTGACATTAGTATTTTTATGTGTAGTTGCCATAAACAATGGAAGTAGCTTTTACATTTTAATACATTTTATTTGTTAATTTTAATATAATATTTCTTAAATAAAGCAGAAAGTTGAAATATTATTTACAAATATTTCTATAAAAAACAAGAACAGGTTGGAGTTTATATTAGACTCTGTTATTTAAAGATGATGGTTTCTTGTGCCAAATCTGTCTAAAGGAGTTTTTAAAGTGCAAAAGAGTAATGCATTATGCATGAAAACAAATGTACTGTGGGTGAGTGGTGATTGACCTTTCAAAGGGACTAGAGTTCAGGGAGAAGAGAGGAGACAGCAGGTGTTGGCAGGTAATGGTGTGTCACCGTGAGTTCAGATCTGAGATGAACCAGCCGCCGATGGCACACAGCCGCTTACAATAAAGAGCACACATCACACCAATGGCAAATACCTGTCTTAGAAATGAAATAAACTTGATGTGTGTGTTTTATTTGAGTCATTCCCGTCTGATGAGATATGTATGTGAACTTGTTCTGCTCTTGCTGTAGGATGAAAATAAATGCAAATAAAATATACGTGCAATATACGTTCAATTCTATACATAGAATAGAATATTCTCACAATCTATCTGTCTGTCAGTCCATCTTTCCTCTTAGAGATTTTTATTTTTTATTTATTTTCCCAGCATCTCTAAATGACAAGGTCATTTTAAAGCTAAACTTTCACAGGGAGATCCATTTTACATCCCTAATGTGCAATAAGAGATTATTGATCTGTGAAAGGAGAAATTCATCCCCATTTCAAATGTATTTTCTCTTAATTGAAGCCACGATGGTGTTGTATGAAAAATAGACTTGAGTAATCGATTCTTCAGTGTGCAGCCCAAATTTTTAACCCTGCGTAAAATAATCTGAATCATTCTTTGTAAAATGTCTGTTAATTTTAATGTGTAAAATCAAATTGCTGCAATAGTTACATTCAGAAACACATTTTAACACTTTTACCTTCTATAATATCCTTCTCCATGCACCCAAACATTCAGTAATCTATTCCGATGCTATTTTGATTACAATACTTCAATAACGAATAAGTTTTTTTTTTCAGAATAAATATCATTTGTTTTAAAAATACTGTCTTGTTTGTGTCTTCTTATTATAAAAAGCACTTTCATGGGTGGGTAAAATAGCAATGCCATATATTAAAGGGGTCATAGACTGAGAAACCAATAAGTGTTTGATCTGTTAACATATTGCTGATGAAACCCTCAACGCTTCAGAACCAAAAATGTTTGAAACACTTCTCTGTCCCCAATTGTATTTGAAATGTTAAGGCTCAAGTATGCAATATATCTGTTGAATCACATTTTGTTCCAATTCTTGTCAGAGCATTGACCGAATAATCAAAACTGTGACCAATCAGCGAAGTGAATGTTTCATACCTAAGGTTTGGCAAACAGACCTTTCAATATAGCTTTTACTGTTCTTTAAAATTACTTTGCTTTTTTGCTAGATTGTAATAAGAAGACCTTAATTAGTATAAAAGCAGGGCCGCTGCTCACCAAATGGGTGTTCTAGGTGGAAATGGTGCCCCCCAAAAAGATGCCCAATTTCACAGAGTGCACTTTTTCCACTGCAGCCAAGTTCAGGATGGAAAAAGTCAAGGTATTGCTACAGTTAAAAAAATATTTTTTTTCATATTCTGACATTCTAAAATACTTTTGAAAGTGTTTTTTGTTGTTTGTTTGTTTTTATGAGTTTTTGAACAAATCTATAAGTGAAAATGAGAAATTAAACCTCAAGGATATCACACTTTAAGTATTGTTAGGTTTCCTGTGTTCTGTTGTAATTATTTCAGTTAGCTTTTCTTTGAGCGTGTTTAATTGAATCTGTTTAGCTGTCTATTGCTCGCACCTGTTCCTAATGCGCGCTAATTATCTGAGCCTATTTAGACCCGCGCTCCGATGCGCTCTTTGTCGGATGATTTCAACATAAGCGCGAGTATTTCTCTAGCAGTTAGTAACTCTATTCTCTATCCAGTTGATGTCGGATTCGTTATCGTTTGGGTCTCTCTTCTCAGTTCTGGCCACTGGTTGTTCTGGACACAAAGGGGGCTCACCTAGGCCATCTCCCTTTCGAGCGGTTATGAGACTGTTTTCGTTCCTGAAGATCTGCATCTTTTAGTTTCGTTTTCTGGTCTGTCAGGCCTGTGGATATTTTATTGTTTTTTTCTTCTCTCGGACAAAAATAACACAATATAATATTCTTAAATTTAGGACTCTGACAGTCAATAATACCAACTCTAATACTGTAAAGAGTTTTTGAATGCATCCATAAGAGAAACCTCAAAGCACAAATAGCAGGACCTGGGGTTAATCGATTCCATAATTTAAACCATATAAACAGACTGAGTACAAAACATGTGTAATAAAAAACTATGTTTACATTTGAACTGTTATTAAACCTGATGGGAGAGAGTGTTGTGAAATGTCAGTCAGATTCAAAATGGTTCGAAATAAAATAAACAACATCGATTTTGAATCAGGGTGGCACAGTGGGTAGCACTGTGGCCTTCCAGTTAGAAGGTTGTCAGTTCGAGGCTCGCCGGTGACCTTTCTGGAAGGAGTTTACATGTTCTCCCCGTGCTTGCATGGGTTTCCTCCGGGTACTCCGGTTTCCCCCAAAATTCCAAAAACATGCGATTAGGTTAATTGAATAATCTAAATTCCCCCTTAAGTGTGAATGTGTGCGTGAATGTTGCCCTGTGATGGACTGGCGACCTGTACAGGGTGTACCCCCGCCTCTCACCCAATGTGTACTGAAGATAGGCACCAGCAGACCCCCGTGACCCCAAAAGGGAATAAGTGGGTTTAAAAATGAATGAATGAATGATATTGAATCAAGTGGCTGATTCCAAAATAGATCAGTAAAACAATGTCAAAACTCACACGAAGACGGTGGACTCACTGCTCCAAAACGTGGAGTCCCGCTTTATATATACATAATATATATATATTGAACCGTTTCATTTAAAAAGAAATAAACATTTCTATTTATTATATGAATTTGTAGCACTTTGTAAAAAAAAAAAAAAAATCTAGGGCCTTGAAGTTATCACGTTTTGGGAAATACAAATGAACGTATTTTAAAATATACATTTAAATATTAAAATATGGAAATATGTATGACTTTGAGGTGCTTTATGAAAGTTTGGAACAGAACATATTTTTATTTTCCTCAACCACTTTTGTGCTAAAGAAAACACATTTAATCAAATTAATCACAATGGAGTTTTGAAAAAAAAAGCTCTTAATATGATTTTATTTGTAGTATTATCTTGAGGTTGCAGGCAATTAACAGTTTTTGTATACTGATAATATGTAATAATGTTTAGTTTAAACTCCAATTATCAAATTGATATAGCAACTGATGAAATGTAAATCTAAAACAAGTACTGCAATGTAAGAGAACCAACTTTGATTTCTGAATTTAAAAAAAGATAAACCTCAAGTTGAGTTGACATGAGTTTTTGAGGCAGCAGGCCTTTCATTTGTAAGGTTAACACAGTTTAAATGTTTTTCAGTGTAAAGATAAGTTGAAGTTTGTTCAGGGTGCACCAACTCCACCCCTTCACCACACTATGGGGCATTTTTGTCAAGCATGGAGTGGATTTCCAGGTTCACATCACTGTCACTCCCGGATTCCTTATTTGTGATGCTCGCCTTCCACTCACCTTATACACTGAAGATTGACTCATTGAGTGTTCCTTCCGAACGAGACAAATTGATATCCCATTATTAATAAATGATCCCTTTATTGTTTGTGCACTATGCAAGTGAAATTTTGTGCTTTTGTGTCATAACCTTTTCTTGTGTTTATTTCCAAAATATTGGTACTTTCCTTGAAATTCAGCAGACATTCCTTGGTCAGTGAAATAAAACATCATAGCATCTTGCTCACTTCTCAATGATCATCTGTTGCATCATTCTCTTTGCGCACAGCTTGTATTTTCAATAATCCTGCTGCATTAATCTTTCTCATATGACAATAACTGGAAACCATCTTTATTTATTGAGTGAACAACACAGCTCTGAATTGTGTGAGGCGATCACAAAAGAAGCTGACAACAACGCGAAAAACAGAACAGTCAAAAAGTTTAAAAAGTCCCTGTACACATCTTGAATTGATTTATCTCATCAGCGCAAAGTTATTTGTGTTGTGGTGTGCTCTGAAGTGGTGAGCTTCCTGGCTGCTGTGTGCTCCACCCATTGATTATACAGGGCACCCAGATGAAGACAGAGGTTTCTATAGTGTAATTAGTTTGCCGATCATTACTGATGATCTGGAGGCCTTCACTGCACTTAATTCCTGATTATATACTGTACAAAGAACAAAGATTGACATCACATCTAACCCAGGTATAGACCATAACATAGATATTCCTTCTCTGTGTCTTTCCTTTTTCCTTTTTTCCGGTATCTTTATTCTTTTCCTTTTTCAGGAATATAAAGTTATTAATTTGAGGGAGATCATGTTCATTTAGTTTGTGGGGAGGACGCAAAAGCCTTCCAAAGACAGCCAGCAACATGTTAAAAATCAACAAATCCAGATCCATAGGATGATCTTCTGCTGCTTGCTGAAGAGAAATGCATTTGCTGGATTTCTAAAGTGCATCTGATGCATTAACTCAATTGGAAACAATCTAAATCATAAGATTAATACACGTAAAACATCAGAATAACTACACCCAACTGCCAGTTTATCAGGTACACCTTCTTAGTACCAGATTGGAACTGCTTTTGTCATCAGAACTTGTGGCTTAAATGAAACTGTAAACATTCCTCAGAGAGTTTGATCAGTTGCTGGTGATCAGTCACCTGCACATCCATGATGCGTATCTCTCGTTCCACCGCATCCCAAAGGTTCATTACTGGCATGAGATCTGGTGACTGTGGAGGCCATTTGAGCACAGTGATCTCATTATCATGTTCAGGAACTAATTAGTGTGACATGACTCCTACTTCATGAGATGTTATGTTATCCTGCTGGAAGATGGGTATACTGTAGTCATAAATGGATGGACATGGTCAGCAACAATACTCACGGAGTCTGTGGAATTAAGAGAAGGCTCAGTTGGTACTAATGAGCCCAAAGGTTGTCATGAAAATTGCCCCAACACTTTTACACTACCAATACTAGCCTGATCCATTGATACAAGGCAGATGGATCAATGCTTTCATGTCATCAAACCGTGCAACGTTTTTTTTTACCAGTTTTGGTGAACCTGTGTGAATTGTAGCCTCAGTTTCCTGTGGCACCTGGTAAGGTCTTCTGTGGCTCACTGGGTATTTTGTCTTTTTCATTCGTTTAAACGCTAGAGATGGTTGTTGACCCCATTAGATCAACAATGTTTGAAATACTCATACCAGTCCATCTGGCACCAACAGCCATGCCATGTTCAGTCACTTAAATCCCCTCTCTTTCCCATTCTGAACTGCATCAGATCATCCTGAATGAAATGAATGGAGTTGCTGTCATATGATTGGCTGGTTAACGAGCGGTTGGACAGTTGTACCCAAAAACATGGCCAGTGATTGTATATCCCCCAAACATACTGCTGCACGAAGGAACGTTGATGGAAAAAGCACTTTTTTTTAAATTATTTTCACTATTTGCAAAACCAACCACACACAGTACTTGCATCTTAATTTGCCTTTTTATTGGATAAAACCACTTTTAATTTTTAATTAGAAGCAGATACAAATATTTGACCAAATTTCTTAAAAAAATCAAAATAAAAGTCACTCAATTTTTTTTTTTAATCTGTTAGTGGGGCTCCTTGAGGAAGAAACAATGAGGACAAGCCTTGTGCCATGAGCAAAACGTCTGGCTGTGGTGGACACCAAGAAGCACCACAGACTTGTTTATTAGTAAAGATCCTGCAGCCAGCAGTGTGTCCTCCCATCAAGTGCTCTGAGAGCTACTTCAGGCCACATACAGAGCTGGCAATTACATCTTCCGCCAACATCAGGAGAGAAGCATGCTGCTCTCATCCCACATGCTTAGAGTACAAAGCCACCGCTGGGCTGTAATACATTTCACGGCATCTGGAGCCAATCTTACTTCGGAGCTGCTCTCAGGCACTGACCCCTCTGTCATCCATATACTCAGCCTTTGTGTTTTATTTCACTCCTAATGCACAGAGGAAAGATTTAGCGCAGAGACTGAGTGTAAAAGGAGCTTGTGTGCAGATAACCGACACCTCTCTCTAAAGGAGTGATGCTGGTGCATTAATGAGCTGTGAGATCAATGTCAGAACTGGGTTAGGGCGGTTTGGAACACAAATGGGGCTATACTTTTTGTTTGGGACCTTGAGCATTTGGCTTGGATGCCTTGAGATTAAAAGAAACACCAGTTGAAATAGACTCTTGTTTCTAATGTAACTCATTCACCTGATCCTGATTTATGTAAAAGCACACTTTTATCAAATTAATATATATTATCAGGTCATTATTTAAAACTGAAGAGAAGGGATTGTATGAACAGAAAAGAAACAGGTTTATTGATGCATTAGGATAAACAGAAAACATTGCAGTCACCTCAGGCCCCCGAGGGGCGTTAGAGCAGTCTCTCTCCGATCAGTCCATTCAAGAGAAGAGAACTAGGAATCATGGGAGACCGCTTATATGCAGTCTTCCCACAGGAAGCACGTCATTCCACGAGTCACAGTGACAGGCCAGCACATTCATAATTTTAGCGGAACTGAATAACATTATTATTATCAGGATATATGCAATGTTTACAATTTTCTATCACAACCCCACATTTCAGCTGACACGGTGTTCTATTCTCAATAGCGATTGAAATATGAATTAGTATGAACAAAATCAAAAGTGCCTCCAAAATACAGACTTTCAAAGTGCACACTGTTTCTGAGCATACTCAGAGTCGCCATTTTTCCATGTGTGAAAGCAACCTTTCAGCTGCCAGGACCTGTTCCTAAGAACACTGATGGTGTGGGAAACGGTTCATGCAGTCCTGGGCAGAAATAGATGGGACATGTGTCTCAAAAGAAGAATTTCTCTTTGTTGCTGATGTTTCGCAATTAACGTTCTGCAAATTTTCCCTTTTTTCCAATTATTTTTCCATCTAATTACAATACGAATGAATGAATGCACACGCATGAAGGCTGTGGAGAAAGACAGCAACAAAACGTCCACTCTGTGACCACTCCATGACGGTGTGGCATGTAATTTGCCTTACGCAATAAAAGTGCACATTAGAATTGTTAACGAGCGACTTGACAAATCAACTTCTTTCTCTTTTTCAGGAATCCATGGTTTCTGCAAGTAATCGGGACATTTGTTGAATAAATAAAACTTTACATTTGTCACTATTTCAACAATTCCTCTACATTTTGACATCCCTTTTAAAACCTCTAGACCATTTGTGTCAACCCTTGTCTCTGTTTTTATATGTTTTTTATCTTTTTATACACATGGCTAGTTACTCAGGGTTTACCTCTCAAGCTCGACTGTTCGTAATGTCGCGTTTTAAAAATTTATATTGAAACAAAAAGGTCATTGTGGCAGTAGAAAGGATCTAACTGCTTGCAGGTTTCTAATCATATCAGGTTAGTATCTGGTCTATCCATTGCATCTTTTGAAACCAGGTGTTCTCCAGTTTACCTCTGAACTGTTTTGAAAACCAAGTTCTCTCTTCTTAGTTTGGAACGCTTTATTTTGCTGCTGTATTAGATTTATTGAACTGACAATTCTAATATAATTGCCAAACTTTGATGTGTCCAATAAGGCTCATTTGTTCAGTACTGTTCTCCTCCTGAATTCACGAATATAACACGAGCACATAAATATTTTGTGGAAATAGTTTCGAAAAGCCCAGCACCTGCCTAACAACTGTCACTGAAATAAATGTGAATACTTCCGGAACTTTCTCTGGGTATTATAGAGCTACTTGAGGCCAAATGATAGCAGAATGATTGACCAAAACATTAGAAAGCAGATATATACGCACCAAAAGCCCTACATCTTTCATTAAATCAGCAATTGCTCACATCATCAGGTGGAGATTACTGTAAGTATCCATTCTAAATAGCTACTTGGGGAAAATATGGAATGAAAGCATCTGGGGCCCCAGGAAACCTTGTATGCATCCGTTCCCATCTGTTTGAGGCAGACCTTCCCACACATCAGCAGTGTTGAAATGATTTAGCATACTGCCATGGATAATAGAGGCCCATGGATAGCTGTACAGTATGCTGATAAAATGAATTAAAGCTAATTTCAGACAATGGCAAGCCAACGTTCAGAAAATGGAAATTCAGAATAATGTCCCAACTGCTGTAATCTGATCAGGCCATGAGTACAGCGCAGGCAGCAGGAAAATGTCGGCTGTTGACTGCAGTGGTCCCAGTACCATCCCTGATCCTACCAATCCTGCAATGTTTGTTTCCTGTATTATGTCAATATGTGCTTGGTTGCAATGGCTTTTTTTAACTGCTCCAATGAGGAAGAGGCTATTTTTTGAGCTACCTTACCCAATGTATAGCCATTTCCCTGTTTCTTTCTTAAATCCTACCTCTCAACATTGGCCTGTCTTCTCACCTTGTCTATGTTTGTGGCCAGAGGGGTCTCAATTTCACTGCAACAGTGACAAATAAAGGCTACTACTACTACTATAACACAAACTTCAGTCAGAATCAAGAAATACATTTCACAAATGTTACTTTATCAACAGGTAGGACGCAGGTCAGACAGGAATCAAATTGGGAAGGAGAGAAGGTTTGGAAATGACACCAATGTCACTAATCAAACCAAAACTCTTAAATTGTGAACCCCAGAAATGTTCTTTCCATTGCCTCAGAGGCACCAACTGATAGGAACTGCTGAACAAATTAGTCCTGGAAAAGAGATGCTTTTAGGCTGTACATTTGTGATTGATTTAGCTCAAAGAAAAGATCCATTAAGATCTGAAGTTTGATAATTAGCCTGCACTGGATTATGTTGCATGTGAAGGTTGTTGGGGTGATGGAACTATGCATGATGAACAAGTGCAGACTCTTGAGATCACTGGAGCAAAGAGAGGCAGAGATTATTGGTCCTTATCAGCTTTTGGATGGCACACACTTTCATGCAAGCAACCTGAAGTGCCACAGTTATCTGCAGAGAAGAATGCATCCAAGATTTCAGAGAGAGAGAGAGAGAGAGAGAGAGAGAGAGAGAGAGAGAGAGAGAGAGAGAGAGAGA
>SRMA01025369.1:34480-57750 GCA_007224835.1 Danionella cerebrum
TATCACCACTTGGTAGAGCATGTACCCGTCTGAAATCCTACGAAATCCCTGAACTTGTTGCCTATAAGAACGGATGCTGGCTAAAGCTTGTAACACCAAATATTGATTTGATTTAGATTTTCTTTTGTTCCCACATGAGAGAGAATATAAGAAATGGTCAGTTCTTACACACACACACAGTGTATTAACTCTTTGTCTTCTAAGAAATTCCTCCATACTTCAGCAGCTCATTTACTCTGACCCCTAGAGGTGGATCAGCGTGGTTGGTGAAGGCCTGTGGAACAATGCAGGTTTCTTGAGCAAAGGCTACAGCCCTGCATAGTTTAGATTTTAACCTTCATAAAACACACTTGATTAGTATTTATTAGTACATTAAATAGAATTCTAAACATTTTTTTGCTCAAACTTTTTGGGGTTAGTTGTATGATGTGGCTACATTTAGAAAGATTCCAATGGCAACAGTCTGAACACGAGGCTGAAGCTATACAGGACTGACTTTGCCCGACCATACGTCACAAAAAATATCATTACTATAGTGACCATACCTTGAACATATTTTTATTTAAGCATACATTAAGTAAACATCTGCGTTTCCATCCATTTTTATGTGCATTTTAGAATATTGCATAAAAAAACCCTGGATGGAAATATCAAGATGCGCATTTTGAAAATGCTAATTAAAAATTATGTACCCAACTGAGTAAAATAAACTTTTTGTGTGTAAATGAATATAAACTACGATAGAAATGCAATGCAATGGCAATGGGTTTTTCTGTTGAAATTGGGACACTAGGGGGCACCATAAACGGACAAATTAATGGACGATTTCACTGAGGGATATCTGTAAAGTTGTTTTGGTCATTCTAAAATTTCTAAAGTCAACAAAGTGGGTTGTGATAACCTCCTCCTAGGGAGTCGCCAGCCTTCTAAAGCAAGATGACATGACTGCAAATATTGCGTTTCGCCTCCATGCTACGTAAGTTATTATATATCAAAAAATGCCTTCTCCTATTGCAGAAACTGCCATTTTTCTTTTGAAACTTGATGCCAGTTTATCCGGAAATGTTGGTTTTCTTCTCTTGCACTCACTGTGCTTTATTTGTAAATATTGTATGCGATATTCCAGTTTCTTTGGGTGGAAACTTCCAGTGGGTAAGTAAATGGCTAATGGGTAAATATTATCATGCTTTAGTTTAACTGGTCGTAAAAGCTATCTTTTTAAAATATAACAATTCAGGAATCAGTGTCCTTCCCAGCATGACACAAGAGAAAGCAAGAGAAATCCACACCCACTGAAACATCTCATTTCAAAACACACACTCCATAGCTGATAAGAGGCGCTAAAAAGTACATTCTTAAAAAAGAATTAATTAAAAAAAAAAACTCCCCGAGAGAGATGTGCTGTCCTGTGATCCACCACATTTCATAACCATGCTGCAAAGATGCTACTTTCACCCTTTTTCAGACAAGGACAAACTGAGAATATACGATAAGCATAGTAAAGCAGGGGGAGATTTTTCCCAGCAGGACCGAGCAAACCTGGAGTTAAGGTAGTAAGTATTTATGAAGCATGCTCACAGACGTAGAAAGCCTCCTTTTTGCATAAAGCACAGTTTCTCCTAGCTGTAAAGTCTGGCAGAAAGGAATAAAAAGCACATAAAAAGCTGCTAAATCATGACACGTCTGGGAGTCACAAGACACAGAGCAGGTTCTGAACTCTGGCTCAAAGTACTCGCAAGGGACATTAGAAATAATTAACTGCAGCCACCGCCACCACCAATCAATACTTCAGAGCTTTTCTAAAGAACCATGCAAAATGTAATTTGCTGCACAGCCAAAAATGCACTCAAGACCAGGACTTGGGATCTTGTGCAAAACTGATTATAATGTGGGAAACAAAATCTAAATAAAGTAACTGTATATGTTTAGTTGATGCAGTTGATCTTCAGCACACCTATGTTGAGCTTTAGGCAAGTTTAAGAACTTGATAAGAGTTCTGTGGTGATAGGAAAATTCTGTTGATATGAAACTTCCCTGTGCTTCACCAGAACTTTGTTAACATGACAATCTCCCCTCTAGGAGAGGACACTTCACACCTTCATCCTGGCTTCTTAACACGGTAATCTCTCCACTTTCACACCTTTGCGACCCCCTACAGGGTGCCTATTGTTTTCATCCCCCCTGAGCTCAGACTCCACAGCTCATTTACTTATGAAACTCCCTTCACTTCAGGCTAGATCCAATGGTTATTACCAGAAAGCTGCAAACTAGAGATTTAGGTGGTTTAACAGTGTTTTCTGCATTTCCAGTCAGAGCAGCCTGGACACCCCAAATTCTACACCTCCTTGATACTCCAAATAATGCTTGTTTTCTCGCAGTGTACGATGTGCAAAGTTACAAATTTTGGGAAGTGCATGTCAGGCTCTAAAATTTATGCAGCAGCATTGGCATATGCTTTACACAGAAGTATACATTGGGATGTGCCTTGCAGATGAACCCTCTGTTGAGGTAGCTCTTGGCTTTGGTATTAGGTCTACACAGCTGACACCAGTAATGTTGATTGAAAATGGTGGTCAATGCAGAACCTTGCATCAGGAAGTCTCTTGTTCTTCCAATGGCTGCCCTGTGCCAGTATAGCAATAATAAACAGATCACTTAAGTAAAATGTGGCAGATTGTGCAGTAAAGCACATTCTTAGATATATTTCATTATTTTTTGCTTTAGTCATAGTCGCATGTGACCTCTACTGTAACACTGTGGTTTCCCTGCCATGTGTTTCCAGGAATTCCATGGTTTTATCATTTTAACACAACGGCAACTTTCTAAGATCACTGTAATAAAACAACAGAAAGCTCTTGATACATCAGTAGGCAGTAAGTGTTGGTTTTCTCATGCTGCAGCCCTCGGGTCACAGGAAGTGGTCCTGTTGTGGTAAAAGTAGCTAAATTATTTACAGCTCTCATAATTTCTTCACTAATGTGGGTACATATGTCATTGATGCTTGTGAAAACCCTTGAACAATATTCCTGAGTTCCTTGCTAGAGGTTACAGGATGCAAGGCGTCAGATTTGCATTACAGCAAACTCCGGAATGGACTCATGACGTACTTCCGCCTTGAAGTAATATCACTAGTTAAGTTCCGGTTGGTATTGCAGTTTGATGAAAATGTTGTTTATAGACTTCTGAGACAGCACAGGCTGTTGACTTCAGCTGTGTACATAATCTGCTAATTCAACGGAATTTTACATTTCACTGTTTTCCTGCCGATGTCAACCTTAGAACCTTCAACATTTTAGCACTGAAAGGATTATTGAACAGCAAACATTAGTACATGAAGGAAGTCAGTAACTAGTGCTGTGCTGGTGCTTTATGCCTGCAATGACTACATGGTTAAAGCACCGCAAGAGATATCCGCTTTACACATACAGATAATGTACGATTGTTTTATGATAACTGTAGCACTCCCAAGCCTTCATCATTAGACCTGGCGTGTGCTAAAATAGAAAAATAAAGTGGATAGCTAATAAAGTGGAAGCTTGAAATGCAGAAGAATGTGGAAGTAGTAGTGCAAGTAGTCCATTAGGTATTCTATGTATAGGATTTTTATCTGTTTATGCTGAAGTAGTTTTGCAAACTGATTAGGAATGATGGTACTAGGAAGCAGTAAGTCCTGAGATACTTCTCATAAAAAAAAGTGATTCTGATTAGACAGCTGCTAGATGCAACACCCCGCTCCAGCAACAAGGGGTGGATTTCATGACAGAGCCATATCTTAACCACTCTCTGGGATAAGAACTGTCTGCATTGAACCAGCTGATGTAAAAAAAGATTTGGGACCCAGACTTTTGTTGACCTCTTTTAGCCAAGAGGTTGCGAGCTGGCAAAATGGTTTGCTGGTGGCCTGTTTGTGTGATGGAAGGCAGGCTGACTATGTGGGCGAGGACAGCGTGGGTCAGTCTGATAATATCACAAAAAGGATTATCAGATTTTTATTATTTGTAAATATTTGTAAGCATGTTTTTACATATTAATTTATTCTTTACTATTTTTATGAATAAAATCTCAGCAACAAAAAAAGAAAAAACATTTTTCCCTAAGAAGTGAAACATATGTTTCTTGAAATGGCTCACGTATTTTTTTATTTGTAAATATGTGTAAACATGTTTTATATATTTTATTTTGCAGCATTTTTATCAATGGAAAAAAACAAGTGTGTTGATCTCTCCCCATTGAGTGTCAAAGTGAAACACAAGCTAAGTGCTTAGCTTTGCCCCACTTATGGTGCATCAGTAATTGCCTTGTTTACACACAAAAGCATCCTGTTCACGGAGTAAGATTGTGAATAATTATAAATAAATGTATATACTTTTATATACTATAATATTTGTGAATGTGGAAATAATTAAACAGAAATCTAAGTTAAATTTTATTACAAAAGTTCCCGCAAGCTCTGAAAGACAGAACACAGCTGCAACCTTTATCAATGGTTGAAACCCGATTTTGGATCAACTCATGGACCAGACTTACAATGACTATTAGCTAAAGCCTTCCAGCCCACCGGCTTTCCCATGGGTTTTATAGGTAGAAAAGCCAAAAGCCTCTCTGAGACTTCTAATGCTTAGCGAATTTGGCATCTTTATGTAAAATTACCCAACCGACCACGAACTATCATTAAAATATTTTTGGATGAAACATAACCTATGTGTGATGTGTGATGTGTGGTGTAGCGTCCTGGTTAGGCCATTTCAGTGTGGTGACAACATTGCTTTGGTAAATTCAAATCTTAAAATTGGCTCCTATTAACCCTGCCTGTGTTCTGTTTGCATCTACAAACACTTGTTTATTAATCTCTCGCTGACAGTCATTTGTTGTAATGGGGCTTCTCAAGGTGAGCCCAAAGTGCACCCAGATACTTTGCAGCAAACTCCTCATTTAAGATTCAAATGGCTCCTTTCATTGCATTCCCTCTTGTAGATCAGAGAAATTAGATAAGTTATCATTTAAATTGTAGTTTATGGAAGAATAATAAAGAATTAGGCGAATTTCCTACATAAGCGTTAAGACGAAATTGGAAGAGCATGCACCAGCCAAAGGGAGGCTGAGTGACGTAACTATGAAAAGGGTCTTTTATGCTTAAAATGTTTTCACACCATCATAGAACTCCTACACCACTTGACATTATCTGGCATGATTCAGACTGTTTTCCACTCTAAGGACTCCATAAGGATACCAGTACAAGACTAACTTAACTCAAACTAAACCACAGGCGATGCTGTCCGTCTGTTCTAAAACCCCACCAAATTTGCAACGCAAAGCTCCATTGACTCATCTTTCACCATGTCAAAATATGCAAATGAACCCCACAGCCATACTACGCAGATGCAGTTTTGCAAACTTTCATGATGCCTGCTCATATTTCTCTCATTTAATCTTTCTTGCATGTCTGTCACCAGGACAATCTTACCAGAATGAAAGCTGTACTGAATTTAAGGGGTAGAAATGGAAAAAGTCAGATTCATGATACAAGTTCATTTTGTTGGACATTTAGGAACAATTTGTCCTTTGCTGCTTTCATGTGAGTTGCATTTAAGATAAAAGTCTCCGGTTAATTATGGTTTATAGGTCATCGCACTCTCAGACTGAACTCAATCCATCAAGGTTTCCCCTTCTAAGGAATAGGATAGACGAGAGACCAACATTGAGGATGTAACCCAAACAGCACTCCCATCTTCTTCATCACACAGCCACTACAAAAAGCCTTGCAAACAACAGTTTGATGCACTAAAAGCTGCTTCAGCGAAAGTTCAGCATAGAACGAGAGCATTTTTTAAGGTTCATCCAGCATTGCTGAAATAAACGCCTGTCATTCCACATGTTTTTGTTATTCATTCCATTTGTCATCCACCCATGTGTTCAAGTTGAATGCAGATACTTGTAATTATGGGAGGGAATCAAGGAACCACCAGGTTGTGCGTCTGTGGCTGCACATCTGTATGGCAGATGTCTGAGAGAAGACATTGCCTTCTCAGTCACATAGCATGACAGATTTTGCATTTTCATAAAGATTTTGCATTTTCATTTCATATAATACTTTTTACTTTTAATTATTTTTAATTAAAATAAGGGAATGATGTGTTTGATCCCTCTTGTTCTTTTTGTCTGTTTCTTTCTTCTCTTTCTCTTTACTTCTCCTTTATTTATATCTTACTTAGAAACACCCTTAAAAAATGAAGGTGCTCTAAATTTTAAATTGGTGAATAAATAATTAATCAGTGTAATACCAACTACTCTTGAGTAGTTTTAGAAAAGCTAATTTTTACTCAAACTTTGAGTCGTATTTGGAACAGATACTTTTACTCTACTTTTTAAACTTTTTTGACAAGTATTGCCACTTTTACGTGAGTATGATATATCAGTACTCTTTACACCACTGGTGGAAAGGTAGAGATGTGATTGGTGGAGAGGAAATTCTTGGAATGGGGGGCTGAATGGAATCAGCTGAGGCTCGTTTGATGTCAAGTTGTTTCCTGCATGTCACGTCTCAAGTGACTGTACATAACAGACAGACAACACATGGAATTTTAAAGGCCGAAAGATGGTTTCTCAGTAGGGTGCTCTTTGTTTGCATCAATGATATATTGATGCAATGAAGCTCCCTGCCTGAAGATGGCATTTGTGGTACAACAGATGCTCACCGGGCCAAACGGGGAAACAGGAAAGAAGAAGACGACAGCAGAGAAGAATTCAAAGTACACAGAAAAAAATCAAGGATATCGGGCAGTTTATTCTGTTGGTGGCTGATCACAGGGAGCTGTTTGACAAAAATTTGTAGAAACAAGCGGATTTGTGGGGCATTATTTCTATTCCTGTTTCCTGTACAAAGGTGCTATGAAATTGTGAGATGAGCACCACCGAGCAGCTCTTTTACGTCCCACTCACGACACCAAAAGAGCCAGCTTTCATTGGTCATTCTCCTTGCGAAAATCGGATCTGATATAGCACTCAGAAACTCTTTTTTTGTTTTTTTTAGCACTCGTTCACGCCGATTTGTGATGACCCATTGGCGCTCATAGTTTAATATCGAGGTGCGTTGTCGCACGAAACTCGATGTGTAGAGGCCTCAAAGTGTTTATTGAGACACATGTTGGAAAAGTAATGAATGAACAAATGAAAGTTTCATGCTACATCGCACCTCGATCAAAAAACATGGGCACCAACGGGAGCTCACATCTGACTGAAGGAGTGGTGCAGATGAAAAGAGTTTGGCTTTGGCATATCTCATTGTTTTTTTTTGCAAGAAGGCTGACCAATGAACGCTGGCTCTTTTAATGACGCTGGCTCCCTTGATGCAGAAGTGCAGTTTGGTGGTGCCCATCCCACATTTTCATTGCGACTTCACTAAAAAGACAGAGAAGAAATGAAAGAACACAGAAAAACTGGATGTCGAGCAGTTTAGACTGTTGGTGGGAGCTGTTTGACAAAAATGTGGAGGAAAAGAGGACTGTGGCTCTCTGTTGTCTATTGTTGTGTATCTGTTGAACCGCTATCGCCATCTTCAGGCAGGGAGTGTCTTTGCATCAATATTTAAATGACTCAGAGAAGAGCACCCTGATGAGAAGCCATCCGAAGATTTCAGTAAATCTCAATTTGGGTCCGTGTGTAGAGGTTTTACCTTCATAAATAACCTCTCGGTGTGAAAAAAGATTTAAAAGTTTTGCAACTAACCAACATAAAAGTAACAGTGTACTGATTTTAAGTTGCTGGTTGCAGAGTATTGAATTTTTAATTTGCATAAAAAAATGAAAGGATACAAGTATTTTTTTAAAGCTTACAAAACGGAACCTATCTGTAATCTATTAAATGGAGCTTAAGGGTCAGTTTTCGTATTTTGAAAGAAATTAATACCAAATACATAGAAAGTCATAAAGAATTAGTAACAACACAAGGAACAATGACAGCATTTTCATTAATCTCAGAGAATGGTTTCCAAAAAAACATTCATCATTTTCCACAGTTGCACCACATCCCAGCATGCAGACTTGACAGTGTATAAATGAGCGTGTGGAAAAGTATGTCACTAGTAAATAAATCAGTGCAGATCGTGGTGTATTTACACTGAGTGTTTCAGGCTAACTTGGACTGACTGTGACTAATTCAGTTCCGAAGCTCTGGAGTCTTCTAGTGTTTATGTGACTGAGTCCATTTGGATAATTTAACCTTTTCAGACCATCAAAGATTCATGGGAATGTGAAAGAAGCAGCTGAGAATTCTCATTCACAGGATTATTCTGTGAAGGAAACACAGTAGGTTTCCACCATAGATCGATCCTTCATGTTAATCCCAGTATTTGACCAACACACTCCTCTTACTATAAACATTGGCAGACAGAGACAGTGAAACCGAACTAGGTGATCAATCAGTGAACAAGGGGAAAACACAGGTTTGATGTGTTCTATAGAGGATCTATAGAGCTTCCTATGGTAAAAGATGCCAAACCAGTTTCAACATGTGATTCATCTGATGCTTAACACGCTGCTAACACTTGACAGATTAGCATCACTTTGTTTTATGGATCATAGGAATAGATTTGAAAAGAAGTCAATCCTAATCATCACATTTGTGCTGTTACAGTGTTTTTAATGAAGAGAAAATCAGCTGCACATACTGTATGCTGTTGTCTTTTCTTCACTTACGCTGTAAAGATTTAAGGTCAGTGAAATGTTTTGTGCGGCTCGCAAAGGCAAAGTTTATTTAACCCCCGGTTACCTTCAAATCTACTATTTTTTCAGATCTTACAGCAGTTTAAAGCTCACAAAGAAGTTTCCCCTTTAATTCAAGCCTCACAAATCTGGTCTCACCTGTATAAGATGTACATAATATACATATTTCTACGTGTTCATAAGCAATGTGAATATGCTGTCCAACCCTCATGGAACCTATATGCAGTGTACGTGAAAATATATGGTATATTCAGGTCAAATTGAGGTGCATATCCAGGCCATCAAGGTCTCCTATATCACTTCTTTATATCCACATATAAGCCCTATATGTACATACAAGATATGTCTCCTATATAGTGCATATCTCACTTTGGCTCGTACATGATGCCTATCTCATATTTAGTATCATCAATGCAATAACCAGAAACTAACTAAAATGTGTGTGTGTATGAGGGAACACATAAAATTGGTATCACATGAAAGATATATATAACAAAAAATTGTTTGTTTTAGGTACTTCCACATGGGAATAACCTTTATAACAGATTTAAAATAGCCAGTTTTCTTATATTAAATGTACATAGTTGTGCATAAGAAAACTGGCTATTTTAGATATGTAAATTTAACATTTTATTTATGTCTCGGATTGAAAACCTATATTATTCTTTTTTTCTATATTTCTATATTTATTCTATATTTATTCTTTTATTCCCATGAAGAAATAACCAATATTAACATATATTAAAACATATATGTTAATATTGGTTATTTCTTCATGGGAATAAAAGTTCTGCTAATAAACCTGAGAGGAGTATTCTCACCATTGCCATCTGTTTCTCCTTTGGGCTGATCTGTAATGTATTTTAGATATTCATTCATTCATTCATTTTCATACATTCATTTTCATTCATTCTTTCCTTTTGGGGTCACGGGGGTCTGCCGGTGCCTATTTCCAGCACACATTGGGCGAGAGGCAGGGGTACACCCTGGACAGGTTGCCAGTCCATCGCAGGGCAACATTCACTCACACATTCACACCCTAAGGGGTTCATGTGATTCAGGTTTCAGGTTTGATATTTTTTCTGTACAAATTAACCTTAAATGACCCAATTCAATCGATCACAACAACTGTTTTGTGCCCTCTGAACATCACAATTTATTTATTTTTTATTTAAACAGACAAAGAAATTCACATTAAGAGTTTCCTTTTTTTTTCTAAAAGTATGATCATGGTGTTTTAAAATTGAGACAGAAAAGCCAGATAAAGTATTGTTAAGTCATCTTTTTTTACCATGAGCTGGGACAAGTATACTTCTTCTGAATGCTGAGTTCTAAGTATATCAGGATGATCCTGTCCTAGCTCCTTTACATCAAGTTTCTCCTGATATTTCCTTCTCTCAAATACTCATAATTTATTGTAAAATTGGTGCCTCTTTCTTTAGCTCTAAATATTTGGGAATAAGAAATGCCAATCTAGGGGTTCTTTTACTGCATCCTTTAATTTTAATTTTACAACCCATTTATGCGCCTCTGAACATATACATTTATATGATTCATAAACATGTTTATGTCTTATTCACATTTAGGTCAAGGAGAAGTGAGTGGTGAACAAACCTTTAAAATCATATTAACTTTAAATAGACATCTGATAATCCCTTTAAAGAGACAACCATATTCAACATTTACTTTATTTTTGTACCCTTTTCAGCAATAAATTATGAAAAATTAAATTTTGTGCATTAAAAGTAATTTGCATTGTGGTAAATTTCTTGCAAATATAGCAGAGAATCCAGTACAAAACTCTTTGTGGTTCAAACAAATCTCTCCTGCTGTGTTTCTGTCAGATTAATGCAGTTGGAAGCAAGAGACAAAGCCATGCAAAAAACAAACATCTGTGGTCTATGTAATGGTGTAATAAGGGAATAGTTCTGAGGATATTTAGCTAGGTTATTATGTGTACAGTGCCGTAAGGCTTTGTGATTAAAGCAGTCTCTTGAATTGTGAAAAATGACAACACTGACATGCGCACAAGATAAAAGTCCCTTGAGTCTGGTTCATATTAAATTAACACTGTTATCAGACTCAAGTCTCCAGTTCAGATCAGTTATGCTGCCACTTTAAGTGCGCTCTGAGAATTTGGCAGAATTTGAGCATTTCTGTGGTATACCCACAATGAACTTTGTATAAACGTTCTAAATGCAAATAACATAAATGACAGAAGTTGAAGTTTTGTGGTTGCTTGACTCCATATATTGTGTTTGTCAGAGCTATAAATGGTCAGTTTGATTTCATAATAACACTGCTAATGATGTGCACATGTAGTGCTATCCAAAGGTTCACATTCTTTTGGTCCCTCGCAAACCAGCCATGGAATGATTTGGAGAAAGCACGTGTTAAATGAATATTCATATCTAAGCTCAATACAGAGACAACCCATTCATTCATTATCTTTGTGTCTAAGAGTTTTAGCTTCAATGGGTTAATGGCAGAGGTGGATTGAAAAAAGTTAAAGTAAATATATATCTTAAGTTCAAAGTATTTACTCAAGTAAGAGTAAAATAAATAATTGTATTATTTACTGGTGGAAAGGTAAACGTATCATTTGTATAATGAGATATGCATACTTTTTTTGTTTTTTTTTTTGTTCAACTAGGTCACTATAATGTGCTGTGATTTTATACGTTAAGTACAATGAAAAAAGAACACAACCATACCTTTTGTATTGTTTACGTAACACAGGGGTAGGTGGATCCTAATTCTTGTAAAAACTTTGATATTTCTTGTTTTTTTTTTTTGTGTGGGAGGGGATAACGTAAATCACCTGGTTTACAGGGGAGGTGCAAAGAAATAAAAGTGTGCACAGATACTTTTAAAACTATTTCTCTTTGTGCTCAGTGGGCTCTCTGTCTGTGACATTTCTCACAGGTTTTTGACAGTTAAAGTGACATAGAGGGGAATGTGCTTGAGACATAGGACAATCTTGAGGAGAACCCTGATTATGACACTCCTGATGTTGACCATCTTGTTGTCTCCCAACCTCCAGCAAAAATCACCTGACTGATTCTGGTCTTGCTCCCCACTTGAACGACAGGGTAGACTTTATAAGCCCTATATGTTATAGGTGTTATAGTGTCATCAAAATGGTTCCAGAGCCTACACGACATGCTGCCAGTCATCTTCAAGATATAAAATCAGCATTTCAGCTTTTCATTACACCATCAATTGCATTTGATATACTCGTAATGACAAAACTTAGGGGGGAGGTGGGGCTGCATTGAGTTGCTCATTATAATAGGAGTGTACAGATCGTTTTGAAATTATTTGGTGTCAAAATGACGCCATACATAGTTGTGTTCCCATCTTTGCTAATATATATATATATATATATATATATAATTTGTCTATAGTAATGCAATTAGTAATTTGTATGTAAAAAGGGCATGGAGTGGGAGTGGGGTATTTCACAGTTTTGTTAATTAGTCAACAAAGACGTCAGTTACTTGACACGCAATGGTTTAGAAAATAGAGTCTATAAAAATATTAAATTACGGTAATTGAACTAGTTTTCCTGAATAGGCAGCTGGACATATGAGCATATGTAATTTTTATCCCCTTCACTGTCATCAGATAAAATGAAGTCATCAGATAATTAATATCCCACTATCCATTTTTTCAAGCAGTGGCTGACTATGAACCTCAACGTGAAAATATTTGCAGCACTGTATTCTCACATGGCTCCATGTCATGATTCAACATCATGTTTTCGTGCTTTATTCTCAGTACAGTTGTAGGTTCAGTTTACGAGGTATTTCCTCCCAAATTCCACTGGCTAGGAAACAGAGAAATCTGCTTGATTGAGAGAAAGGTGTGTGACAATGTGTTGTCATCCGAGCCAGGGATTGTAGGATTTACATTCGATGCAGTGAGCACATGTCTACCTTTCAGAGGAGGAAACCTGATTCATGCTTGAACACTCTGTCTGATGAGCATTATCTACTCCAGCAGCTTTCATCCCTCCATAAAGAGATGAAAAACTGAGCTAAACACACTTTGCTAAACTGGAAAATACTCACAATGTTGCGGTGAGATTGTCTTAGGGTCATGGTTTAATCTTTGCTTGTATTTCGTTATTTACTTACACAGTGTCACACTATGAAGGATAGACAAACAGGATTTCAGAAACACAGCATCTAAGGACTCATGTACCCTGATATTTTGAAAACAGGGAGTTTTCTTTGTGGTAATTCTGTTTGTTTGCATGTAAGGAGAGTTTGTATTCACATCCTAGGGGTTGTTGACATGGTTCTGTGTCTGCTTTGTTTACAAAGATCCAGTTTAGCAAAGATGCGTTGCTGTTTGCTCTGCTATCATGGATGTACTGTATAGGACAACATGCACATGTACAGAAGTGCAAGACTGCAACCTTCAGATCACTGTTAATGACTTTGTTCATGTCATGATTATTGACAATCCTAATGTTTTGTACGTGAATAATTAATTCAACTTTGTTGTCTTTCCATGTAAACAATTCTACACATCCTCTTTGCAGCATGATGTTGATCACATGTGTGTCTCACACGGCCAGTGGAGTGAAGCCAAATCGCAACTATCTCTCAGCTTAGCTTGCCCCCCATCCCCCCCCACACACAAAAAGGAGAAGGTTCAAGCTACTACACGCAAAGAGGTGTGGCCAGTGCAGTTGGCTCACAGGGGGAATCAAACCAGGTATACCTAGGACTAGACCCTTAAGTTCCACATGAAATATGGGCTAAAACAGTTTTAGGTCTTTATGCGTCTTAATTGTGTATTTATTTTACATTAACAGTTTATTCCAAAGCTTGGCTGCGTTCGGAAACTTGATTTAAACTGGGAGAGCGAATCTGAACTACGAACAAGTTTTTGGAAACGCCCTTCCTCCTCTGGTGACTTTTACCAGGAATTAATAATAGCCTGGCACTCTGTGATTGAGTCGGAATATAGCCAGAGAGCTGCTGGAGCTATAGACCGTTCAAGTCTTTAAATGCGAGTGATTGGTAAGTGATTTGGGGATGTGGAATTAGTCGTGGCTTGGGATTGTGACTGGCCCTGACCGTTTGCCAAATAGAGAACCTTCTTCTTGAGTCCTGAAAGGATGTAAAGATGGAAAGAGTAGTTGATTGATAACCCAATTAAATTTGAATTAAATACTGTCTGCTAGTTTTATATTTTAGAAAACACAAATGCACAAATGTAACAACTGAACAGTAAAGGGAAAAGAACATACAGTGACTTCAGGGTGGACTGCCACAGAAAGTCATTCTTTTGCAGTGTTTAACTGCTAGGAATCTTTAGTAGGGATTATTCCCAGGTCACCCCTGCCTCTCGCCCAATGTGTGCTGGAGATATGCACTGGCAGACCCCTGTGACCCCAAAAAGGGAATAACCAGGTTGGAAAATGAATGAATAAATGAATATTCCCAGGTCTGGGACATCACAGCACTGATGAGGCAGGAAATTGGCATGTGGAGCAATATGTTGCAGTGACCACAGAGTCCCACAGGATATTGCAGGTGGAGTGACATCATCTGGAGAAGCAGCCAGCAGAAACAACACACAGGGACTGTGGCTGAACTTCCTCTTCATAAAAAAGTGCTACATTGAGACCTGTTGTATAGGTCACCTATAAAAACCTCCAAAAGTGCAAGTACATTAGAACATTAAGTTGGTTTAACGTATTCATTGTAATTGTAGAGTTTCGATATCTTAGAGAAATCAATATTTTTTCAGAAAATATCAATGATAACACAAAAACTTTTACCCCCACTCAAAGGAAGTGGTTGGATGATGCAATTTGTTGTCAAACAATTTTGTTTACTCTTTTAAATCATAATGGCAGTAGAAACTTTCCAAATGACCCTGATCAAAAGTTGACACACCCCAGCTCTAATATTGTGTATTCCCAATTCTTCCTGGCAAAAATGTTGATGATGTTGAGGTTAGGAGACTGAGATGGCCACTCCAAAACCTTCACTTTGCTCTTGCGTCACCAATGAAAGGTGGACTTTTGGGCTGTTGTCGTGTTGGAATGTCCAGTGTTATGTGCAGCTTCTGGGTTCATGAGTCACATTTTTTTCTATCAATTTTGACCAAGTTTCCTGTGCCTTTGGCTCTCACACATCCGCAAACATCAGTGACCCGCCTCCAAGTTTAACAGTGGGCATGGTGTTCAATTCATGCTGACTCCTCTCCAAATGTAGTGTTAATGGTTGTGGCCAAAAAGTTCCGTTTTGGTCTTAGCACTCCAAATAACTTTATTTCAGAAGTTTAGCCACTTGAGCTTTTTTCTGGCAACATTTCTTAAAGTGTCACCTTTTTGTGCTCCTTGAAACAGCCATGGCGCTTTTTTTTTTGTTGCCATTTTGTCTCAGCTGAAGATGTTTATGGATTTGTGTTTGAATGATATAAACATTTTCTGGCAGTTGTAGCATACATTTGTGTTGGTCTACCTGATTATTGTTTGATTTCAACATAATCAATCAGAGTTTGAACACTGAAAATTGGCATTCCCAGTTCTCATTGGCATTCAAAATATCGTTTTCCTGTTTTGTACAGTTCCACTAACTTTTTTTGTAGATCCTTTGACAGCTTTTTTGCTTTCCCAAGTAATCTTTCTTCCATTAATGTGTCAACACATTACTGGATGAAAGAGACAAGGGTCTATATGGAGTCAGAAACCTTTTTTTTTTTTTTTTTACCAAACATTGATTACAAGTGAACCTTTTGTGTCAGTTTTTTGTGCATGTCAGGGTATAAACTTTTGATCAGGGTCATTTGGAGTTTTTGCTGTAAAAAACCATTTCCCACTAACAATGAGTACAACTGTATAAGTCTGTTATGATTCTACAGTATTCTCAGGGCTTACTGTCTAATATGAAGCTAAAGGGGATAAAAATATCCACAAGATCTTAAAGAGTGTTCTCTTCAAATCTCTTGAAAAACTACCTGCAGGCATCTTTCCTCATCAAATGATCAAAACAGATGGCTAGGATTAAACCAATGAGTGCACTTTGAAACTATCTTCCCTAAATCATAATAATACTGTACGCCTTGAGGAGCACATAAACTCAATGTCAAAGAAAATCTCAGTTTAAAAAAAAAAACTTAGCAGAACTCATCCAAGAAAATTGGGAACCTCTCTTCCATTCGACACATCGATAAAAGCTGTCCAGAACAGGGGCTCATCAACATTGAAGTGGATCGTATACGAGAACGGGGAGCAATTTCAGGATTGGCTTCCTGCGAGAAAGTATAAACAACAGCTTTATGCTTCTGTGGCCCATGTCCCCCACCAACAAGAACATTCACTTCCAGAATATATCCCAAAATCTAGTAATAATTTTCCAAGATAGTCCAAGCTATTTCTTGGTCTATAGTTCTTGGCTGCTCTTCTTAGCTGCCAGATTTTCCAACACATACATGCTTTACTTGACCTCACAGCACCTTATATCACAGGAAGAATAACAACCATCACCTCTTTATTGAATGTGCTATAGTTAGAAAGCCATGATGTCTCAAGAGCACTGTACACCTGTAGACAACGGTTCATCTTTGACAAAGATATCACTGCCAGAAATGAAACTTCTACTTCAACGAAAGGAACGTTGACTTAACATGGTGTAAAACCTAAAACTGTTACTTAAACTAAAATCCACAGTTTAAAACTTTACAAGAACATGAATGTACAATTTAACAGAATGTCTGTACAAGAACATATCAACCAGCAAAAGTTTTTAAACCCCTTGCTCTAGGAGTTAAATTTTTACCATTGACTTATAATGGCCATTGAATAAATAAATGGGAAACAGCGGTGAGTGGCAATGAAATAATAGAAAATGGGGGTTTGTTTACGTTATTTTTAGTAACAAATTATATGGCTCCCTAGGATCTGTTTACCCCAGCAACCAAAATTTCTGAACTCCTTCTCAGCTTTGGTAAATGATAAAGACATGAGATTAGTTTATACAAGTAATAGTGACAAAGGGATTGTTAGATTATGTTACTGACCCCTCCATAGCAACCTAACTTTACCATAGTAACCATTTTGGCATTTCACAATCTCACGTAAAGAAAAGTATAGAGCCTAGGGGGTTGGTTTATAATACTCACATTGGCACGGAAATGTTTGTGTGATGTCATTGACTCCTTCATAGCAACCAAATATTTTACCTTGGTAACCAATCCATTTTACTAATACAAATACTTTTAAATGTTACTTTTACAAACCAACATCAATGTTTGTACACAAACTTTAGCCATCTAGTTATTTTTTGTTATTATATTCATAATAATAATAATAACTAGATTTTAAAGTTTGCACGCAAACTTCGATGTTGGCTTGCGTTGGTGCCGTTAATACCTTTTTTTTAAATGTTGTCAGTTCCGCAACAATAACATAATCCAACCCCCATGTCTCTATGATTCTCATAAGCTGAGATAGGTACATGCAATATTGGTAGCTATGGTAACCAGTCTGGTTGCTATGGAGGTGTCAGTGACCTAACATATTGTTCCCCATGTCAACCCGAGTAAAATACACCAACCCCCATGTCTCTATGACTTTCGTAAGCTGAGATAGAGATACGCCATATTGGTTGCTATGGTAACAGTGTGGTTGCTATGGAGGGGTCGCTGACCTAATATATTGTTCCCCATATGAATACGAGTAAATTACAGCAACCCCATGTCTCTATGATTTTCCTGAGCTGAGATAGGTACATGCTAAATTGGTTGCTATGGTAACCAGTCTGGTTGCTATGGAGGGGTCAGTGACCTCACACATTGTTCCCCATGTCAATACATCAACCCCCATGTCTCTATGACTTTCCTAAGCTGAGATAGAGCTGCGCCATATTGGTTGCTGTGTAACCAGTTTGGTTGCTATGGAGGGGTAGCTGACCTAATATATTGCTCCCAATATCTATACGGGTAAAATACAGCAGCCTCCATCTCTCTATGATTTTCCTGAGCTGAGATAGAGACATGCCATATTGGTTGCTATGGTAACCGGTCTGGTTGCTATAGAGGTGTCATTAACATAATATAATGTTTCAGCTGTCAGTATGGGTGAAGCTTACCAGCCCCCAAGTCTCTAGCATTTTCCTAAGCTAAGATAGAGATGTGGCTATATGGTTGCTATGGTAAACAATTGGGTTGCTATGGAGGAGTTAGTGACATCATGTTGTAATCTACTTTTCATTTAGAATAATATAAAGCAACCCCCATGTCTCTACTGTGTTCCGTTTAGAAGATATTTGACATTGAAATTTGTCAAAAAAAAGTGGGTGTGGCTTAATTAATTTATGTTAATTCACAAGCAATGATGGGCTGGATAAGTAATTTGCTTCCTTAATGCTTGTATGACTTTCCGGTGTCAATCAATTACAGAAGCTCTTTTACATTAGGATCTATGGGGTTCATGCTCCATTCATTTCAATGGGCCATTGAGAGTCAATGAGACACCTTTGACCTACTTATTTGAAATCAGCTTGCACCTGGAGTTATCAACTGCCAGATTTTCAAACGAGTCAGCTGACTCAACTGTCAGATTTTTTAAGCGATGGCAAATCTGCTGGAGAAAATCCGATTTCCATGCCTCAAACAAATAAAGATTATAGAAGAACCGTAAGACATATCGAAATGATTCTTTCTTTGTAAGAAGCAGAAGACCCTAACGAAGAGAATGCTGTAATTTTTGTGAAGGTGTGATTAGAAATAAAAAAATTATGGCGAGCTACAAATAGCCTTCATTTGATTCTGTGCAACTGCTCATTTTAGAGAAATCCATACCCTCAAACAAATAAACATTACGAAAGAATGAACAGAGGTATTGAAATATTTCTTTTACTGTTAGAATCCCAAGATTTTAAGGAAGAGAATGGTGTAAATTTTGTGAAGCTGTGATAAAGTGTGAATGATTTATGGCGAGTTAAAAATAGCCTGCGATTGAGATTTTAAACAGAATCCACCAGAATTTTGAATGGAGGTGAATGGAGCAATTATGTGCACTCCTTGTGGTTTAGGCCACCTGGAGTAAAAACCGTGTGTTTTTTAAAAATGAAAACAGCACCAACTGAAAGAGGACAAAAATCTCTACCATTTAGATATAAAATGTGTGTGTAAAGGTTAATTTTTAGTTGAGAAAACAGTGTAAGTAGCAACAAGACTGAGCTTGCTCAAAGTTAGAGTGGGCGATGACATCACCACTCTAGGTCTCCCATAGGGAATGACTTGAGCGATTTTTGGGCTGAAATTCGCGATTTATACGGAAACCGCTGGTCCAATCGGTCCGAAGAGATATAGCAACTCGAGTGGGAACAGTCTGGACGAACGTGGAAAGTTTCGTGGCTGTAGCTCGAACGGGCTAGGAGGAGAAGCGTTGTAAAATTTTGACGTGGGAAAAGAGAAGAATAACTAGATTTTAAAGTTTGCACGCAAACTTCGATGTTGGCTTGCGTTGGTACCGTTAATACCTATTTTTTTAAATGTTGTCAATTCCGCAACAATAACATAATCCAACCCCCATGTCTCTATGATTCTCATAAGCTGAAATAGGTACATGCAATATTGGTTGCTATGGTAACCAGTCTGGTTGCTATGGAGGTGTCAGTGACCTAACATATTGTTCCTCATGTCAACACGAGTAAAATACACCAACCCCCATGTCTCTATGACTTCGTAAGCTGAGATAGATACGCCATATTGGTTGCTATGGTAACAGTGTGGTTGCTATGGAGGGTTCGCTGACCTAATATATTGTTCCCTATATGAATACGAGTAAATTACAGCAACCCCCATGTCTCTATGATTTTCCTGAGCTGAGATAGGTACATGCAAAATTGGTTGCTATGGTAACCAGTCTGGTTGCTATGGAGGGGTCAGTGACCTAACACATTGTTCCCCATGTCAATACATCAACCCCCATGTCTCTATGACTTTCCAAAGCTGAGATAGAGCTGCGCCATATTGGTTGCTATGGTAACCAGTTTGGTTGCTATGGAGGGGTCGCTGACCTAATATATTGCTCCCCATATCTATATGGGTAAAATACAGCAGCCCCCATCTCTCTATGATTTTCCTAAGCTGAGATAGAGACATGCCATATTGGTTGCCATGGTAACCAGCCTGGTTGCCATGGAGGTGTCATTAACATAATATAATGTTTCAGCTGTCAGTATGGGTGAAGCTTACCAGCCCCCAAGTCTCTAGCATTTTCCTAAGCTAAGATAGAGATGTGGCTATATAGTTGCTATGGTAAACAATTTGGTTGCTATGGAGGAGTTAGTGACATCATGTTGTAATCTACTTTTCATTTAGAATAATATAAAGCAACCTTCATGTCTCTACTGTGTTCCGTTTAGAAGATATTTGACATTGAAAGTTATGTCAAAAAGTGGGTGTGGCTTAATTAAATTATGTTAATTCACAAGCAATGATTGGCTGGATTAGTGATTTGCTTCTTTAATACTAGTATGACTTTCCAGTGTCAATCAATTACAGAAGCTCTTTTACAATAGGATTCATGGGATTCATGCTCCATTCATTTCAATGGGCCATTGAAAGTCAATGAGACACCTTTGACCTACTTATTTGAAATCAGCTTGCACCTGGAGTTATCAACTGCCAGATTTTCAAACGAGTCAGCTGACTCAACTGTCAGATTTTCAAACGATGGCAAATCTGCTGGAGAAAATCCGATTTCCATGCCTCAAACAAATAAAGATTATAGAAGAACCGTAAGACATATCGAAATGATTCTTTCTTTGTCAGAAGCAGAAGACCCTAACGAAGAGAATGCTGTAATTTTTGTGAAGGTGTGATTAGAAATAAAAAAATTATGGCGAGCTACAAATAGCCTTCATTTGATTCTGTGCAACTGCTCAATTTAGAGAAATCCATACCCTCAAACAAATAAACATTACGAAAGAATGAACAGAGGTATTAAAATATTTCTTTTACTTTTAGAATCCCAAGATTTTAAGGAAGAGAATGGTGTAAATTTTGTGAAGCTGTGATAAAGTGTGAATGATTTATGGCGAGTTAAAAATAGCCTGCGATTGAGATTTTAAACAGAATCCACCAGAATTTTTGAATGGAGGTGAATGGAGCAATTAAGTGCACTCCTTGTGGTTTAGGCCACCTGGAGTAAAAACCGTGTGTTTTTAAAAAATGAAAACAGCACCAACTGAAAGAGGACAAAAATCTCTATCATTTAGATATAAAATGTGTGTGTAAAGGTTAATTTTTAGTTGAGAAAACAGTGCAAGTAGCAACAAGACTGAGCTTGCTCAAAGTTAGAGTGGGCGATGACATCACCACTCTAGGGCCCCCATAGGGAATGACTTGGGCGATTTTTGGGCCAAATTTCATGATTTTTGGGGAAACCGCAAGTGCAATCGGTTCGAAAGGACATAGCAACTCGAGTGGGAACAGTTTGGACGACCGTGGAAAGTTTCGTGGCTGTAGCTCGAACGGCCTAGGAGGAGATACAATTTGAAATTTGGCTCAGAAGAAGAAGAAGAAGAAAAAGAATAATAATAAGTTTAAACACAATATCAATATGTTGGCTTTGCAAGCAAGCCAACATAATAATAAGTTTAAGAGAGATAACAATATGTTGGCTCTGCAAGCCAACATAAAAATGGAAAAGGAACAAGATATGACGATAACAAAAACAAAACCTCAATGCTTGATTTAACTTTAATAACAAACTAGATTTTAAAGTTTGCACGCAAACTTCGATGTTGGCTTGCGTTGTTTCTGTTAATACCTATTTTTGAAAATGTTGTCAATTCCGCAACAATAACATAATCCAACCCCCATGTCTCTATGATTCTCATAAGCTGAGATAGGTACATGCAATATTGGTTGCTATGGTAACCAGTCTGGTTGCTATGGAGGAGTCAGTGACCTAACATATTGTTCCCCATGTCAATACGAGTAAAATACATCAACCCCCATGTCTCTATGATTTTCCTGAGCTGAGATAGATACATGCAAAATTGGTTGCTATGGTAACCAGTCTGGTTGCTATGGAGGGGTCAGTGACCTAACACATTGTTCCCCATGTCAATACATCAACCCCCATGTCTCTATGACTTTCCAAAGCTGAGATAGAGCTGCGCCATATTGGTTGCTATGGTAACCAGTTTGGTTGCTATGGAGGGGTCGCTGACCTAATATATTGCTCCCCATATCTATACGGGTAAAATACAGCAACCCCCATCTCTCTATGATTTTCCTAAGCTGAGATAGAGACATGCCATATTGGTTGCTATGGTAACCAGTCTGGTTGCTATGGAGGTGTCATTAACATAATATGTTTCAGCTGTCAGTATGGGTGAAGCTTACCAGCCCCCAAGTCTCTAGCATTTTCCTAAGCTAAGATAGAGATGTGGCTATATAGTTGCTATGGTAAACAATTTGGTTGTTATGGAGGAGTTAGTGACATCATGTTGTAATCTACTTTCCATTTAGATTAATATAAAGCAACCCCCATGTCTCTACTGTGTTCCGTTTAGAAGATATTTGACATTAAAAGTTATGTCAAAAGTGGGTGTGGCTTAATTAATTTATGTTAATTCACAAGCAATGATGGGCTGGATAAGTAATTTACTTCCTTAATGCTTGTATGACTTTCCAGTGTCAATCAATTACAGAAGCTCTTTTACATTAGGATCTATGGGGTTTATGCTCCATTCATTTCAATGGGCCATTGAAAGTCAATGAGACACCTTTGACCTACTTATTTGAAATCAGCTTGCACCTGGGGTTATCAACTGCCAGATTTTCAAACGAGTCAGCTGACTCAACTGTCAGATTTTCAAACGATGGCAAATCTGCTGGAGAAAATCCGATTTCCATGCCTCAAACAAATAAAGATTATAGAAGAACCGTAAGACATATCGAAATGATTCTTTCTTTGTAGGAAGCAGAAGACCCTAACGAAGAGAATGCTGTAATTTTTGTGAAGGTGTGATTAGAAATAAAAAAAATTATGGCGAGCTACAAATAGCCTTCATTTGATTCTGTGCAACTGCTCATTTTAGAGAAATCCATACCCTCAAACAAATAAGGATTACGAAAGAATGACCAGAGGTATTGAAATATTTCTTTTACAGTTAGAATCCCAAGATTTTAAGGAAGAGAATGGTGTAAATTTTGTGAAGCTGTGATAAAGTGTGAATGATTTATGGCGAGTTAAAGATAGCCTGCGATTGAGATTTTAAACAGAATCCACCAGAATTTTTGAATGGAGGTGAATGGAGCAATCATGTGCACTCCTTGTGGTTTAGGCCACCTGGAGTAAAAACCGTGTGTTTTTTAAAAATAAAAACAGAACCAACTGAAAGAGGGCAAAAATCTCTACCATTTACGTATAAAATGTGTGTTTAAAGGTTAATTTTTAGTTGAGAAAACAGTGGAAGTAACAACAAGACTGAGCTTGCTCAAAGTTAGAGTGAGTGATGACATCACCACTCTAGGGCCCCCATAGGGAATGACTTGGGCGATTTT
>SRMA01025370.1:0-186895 GCA_007224835.1 Danionella cerebrum
CCACCACAGAACGACAGGTTTTGACCCAGCTTGGCTGTCAGAGGCGAAATACTCCCCCTGGCTGTACAAGACTGATCTTGGTAAGTAAGTAAATACACACATGCATGAATGAACGAATTGATAAATAAATTGCTTAATTAATAGCTAGCTAGTTAGTTATACAATGGCATTTCCTGCTTTAAACTATCACTATGTTAAGTTGATTTTCACTGTTGTTACTATCAGTTATCACTTTTAAAGCCTAACAGTTAATGTATTTACAGGTCAAAACAGACATTCGCAATAGGCTGCAAGGGGACCATCTTGCAGCCTGCATGCGGATCTCAATAAATGGGCCAGAAGTTTCAGACTATCCATACCAAGATGCTCTGGAAATGTTCTTTCAGAAGCCCAGAAAGATGCACTGCAGTGACAAAAGCTGCACACTTTGTGAATAATTAACATATTAAAATAAATCTGATGTTTAGTGTTTAGTTCAGTGTACAGTTGTTTAGTTATTGTACAGTAATTGTTCAGACATTATAATATATTGGTATACTGCAATTAAAAGAAACATATAAACACTATTAAGTGTTTGTGTGAGTGTTTTGCCGTACCACCCATAACACCACACCCCCCCCAAGGCCATGATCCTAGGGGAAACACTGTACACAGTCAATTTCATTTAAAAGATTATGCGGGATTTAAGGCAGGCAAAAGTTACAGGTACCTAGGGGTCCTAAAACCAGGAAAAGCTGTCTGAAGATGGCGCAGAAGAGCGCTTCTATTTCATATGTTGGCCTTTGTCTTTGTTGGCCATCTTTATCGTATTCATCAGCAAAAAAAAGTTGACGCTGTCTCCTCATAGCGCTGACAATTCTTCTTAAGTCCCACCCTCTTGTAACGTTCGCTGATTTGATATTCACGCAAAGGTGCAGTTCATTGATTGGACATTTGCTTGCAGACATGCGTTTCATTCCCTGACATTTCACATGTGAAACTAATTCAAATGAGAAAGCGAAAAACTGCCGTTCACAAGCCCATACTGAATCGAGGAGGGTGTACAGAACGGTTCGTTATAAAACCCGAATATTGTGGCATACGTAGTAACTGCCAAATGTCACAGTGTCATGTTACTACCACATACTTTCACTTTTATTAACAGCCACTAACCCTAGCCCTAACCCTAACTTAACACAACACCACATTCCCTCAGACAGGTCATTCATGCATATTCAAACTCTGCTTGGGCGTCATGCAAATTCTCCACAAAAACATTGGCCAACAATGATAGTCGCCCTTTTAAAGTGTATTCCTGGGAAGATTAGGGTGGAAGGACTGAGTTAAGAGAAAGAGGAGAAGAAAAAGAAAGAGGGGGGGGGGGGGTGAGTGACAAGACTAAAGCACAAGAGAAATCTGAAATAAACAAGGCAGGGGGAAAAGCCAGTACAGACAATGAAGATAACACAAATTTAAATGAAACATGCCAATCGTTACGAGCAGGGAACGTGTCAAGTCATTTGAAAAGCCTGCTCACTTTGACCATCTACACAAACAGGGCACAGCGCTGTAACTAGAAGAACTCACCACATTTCTCTTGGTCTGTGGCTTCAGGTGTTTGAGAGACCTCATCTTGAAGCAAAGTCACAGGTACAAACTCAGCCCTTCATACATTACAGTGTACCAAAACACACTCTCTCTTCTGTGATTCTGGTTCTCTCTCTCTCTCTCTCTGTGTGTGTGTGTGTATGTGTGCTCTCTTTCTCCTCTCTCACTCTTTTCTCTCTGCTTTCCCCTCCCCCACTTGCCTCTCTCACTCTTTCTCTCCCTACCTCCCTCCCTCTCTTTCTCTCCCTCTCTCTCTGGTGTAAGCTAGCACACACACATTGCTCTTTTCCCTCCCCCTCTTTTCATTCTTTCTCCCTCCATCCCTTCTTCATACTCTCAGCTGTCTTTCAGAGATTGTCTCTTGTGAAAAAACTTTGAAACCAAAAATTCATGCTGTACTTTGCCATCAACATACAGGCATACAGACAGCGGAATGCATTCAAAAATATAATCTGTAAAACATGCTTGAATTAATTTGCGCTGATGATAAACCCAAGGTTAGCCTATAGGTAGAAAGAATGAGGCAACCGAGCTTTCTGACAGGACTAGGTGCCACAGCTTCTGATTTTTTCTTTCATTAATTTTTATCATCTATCTCAGCTTTAATCAAAACTACTATGTGTTTAAGATCTTACATGATGTCACTGATTTCGAAAAAAAAAAATTCTGGATTTTTACCTTTTATCACAGTCTTGGACTGTGTCAAACATGGATCAATTTCACAAAAAAAAAAAAAACAGAAACCAGAAAAATGTAAACTGGGGCAACGATAGAAGTTATAGCATGCGTGCAGGTAAAGCAGTTCATCCCTGGTATAAACAGCATTGCTTTTATAGCGAGGAGGTCGCTATATTTGTTTTTCATTATTTACTTGCTATTTTAACCCCATCACACAATTCTAATTCATTTTATGTAAGTTATATTGACAAAACTGTAAAATTTGAGTACGCCACCCCTTCAACCTTGCAACTATTATTATTTTTTAAAGTTTTATAACTTTTTATATTTTTTTACAAATGTTAAAGTGTTCAAAATGTTAAGTTTGACAGATCCATTTATGCAAATGTTAAATTATGCATTTTTGTAGATTTTTATGCAAATCAGTGGACAACAAAACATTTGAATTTTCATATAAGTCCATTTTTATTTACATTTATTCAATCATCATTACACAAAGTAAATTATGTACATTTTAGAAACAATTAGTCTCTGGGGATTTCACCAAATCTGGATGGATTTGACTGTTCCGAGACCTCCTCGAGGAGGTGGTCTCGGTACAGTTCCACATTAACTCTACAGTGGTTCGTTTGTGGTGAGAACATGCTCGTACTCTGATCCGAGCTAAGAACAAATGAAGACAACAAAAACTTTGAATAAATACAGCCACCATACTCACTTGTTCGTGGCATTATGGGATGGAACCAGCGTTTTCGTCTGCGATGACGAAATTATTTTGTTGACTAACCTTTTTCTTGTGACGCTGACGAGCTAAATATGTCTGTTTTGACGAAAACTTGACGAGACGTGCATAAGTTTTCGTTAACAAAACGAGTGGACAGTTACACTTTCAAAATGCATGACATATCTACATTTCTGCACTTAAGACTCCCAACAGTAACTTACATGAACATTTCCATTCTTTTTGAAGTGAAATGGGATATTCCATTGTTACCACAAGGTGGTGCTATAACTGACTGTACGTTACTATATAGGTTTGTTCAGGCGCATAGCATATTTGTATTAACACAAGTGGACATTACACGTCTGAGCTATTAACAACGTCCTGTTTCAACATTTCAACTTTATGATGGTTGCTGAGGGCACATTGTTTAACAAAGTCAAAAATGTTAACATCCCCTATGCCTTAAGATAGGACTGATGGGGTTAAAACGACAAATAAATGATCTTTAAAGTACCACACTAGCAAAAGTGACCATTTTTAGAGGTTTTGCTAAATGGCTTCCTGATG
Source organism: Danionella cerebrum (assembly GCA_007224835.1). NCBI lineage: Eukaryota > Metazoa > Chordata > Actinopteri > Cypriniformes > Danionidae > Danionella > Danionella cerebrum. The sequence goes on from SRMA01025370.1 coordinate 3,557, forward strand.
TTTTTGGAAATTTGACTTAAAATTAAGTGACGCAACGGTTTTTGTTCTTCAGTTAAACCCTTCCTCGTTTGATCTACAGATGGCTTTGAAAAGTAAAATTTCCTCTCTGTATTGACTGTTCAGGAGTCCTGAGGGGAGAGGGGGTTTGTGGACACCATCAGAGTTTGATTTTTATAATTTTGTCTTATTTTACAGACATTCAGCAGATTTCAAATTTGATTACATTTTTGATTCAGAAAATAAAATGGACAAAGTAATAACAATAAAAAAAAGTGTTAGCAAACCAAAAAAAATACGCATTAGGTGGCGCTATAAAGCCATTTCCACCAGTTTTGATGTGAGCACAATTTGCTGATTTTTCAGGCACTTTTCGCCCTCAAAAATGCACGAAAGGTTAGTGCTAGTCGATTTGGCCTAAAATCTAAATCTTAAATCTGTTTCATTTTACTTTGACATTTAAACTTGATTACGATTATTGATTATTATTACGATTTGTACAGTAATCTGCTCACATAAGTAAATGGTTTTTGAATGAAAGATGCATTACTTGATATTTAAATTGTTGAAGGAAATGAAGCAGCGTCACGTGACTCCACACAGTAGTGCTTTTAAAGGGACAGTAATTATACAATATCCTGGTCACGAGGAGTTTAGGATTGTTGGTAGCAGACTGACTGTGGCTAGATTTAACACCTTTTCAGACTCCCTTGCAACTTCCTAAAAATCTAGTAACTTTTTCTGGCCATTTTTTTGAGAATTTGAGCAACTTTGATGTGTATTTTGGCATATGAAGACTGAACAGTACTGATTAGTTATACAGCTATAAAAAAAAGCTTTAAGAAAACACTTTTTTGTGTTTATTTTAACCATTTTAGACGTACCCAATTTTTTATTATTATTAGTAGTAGTAGTAGTATTAATTCTATATGGCAGGTGGTGTATATGATTTTGTGAAAGTGGATATAATTTTAAACACTTTCACCTTTGAATCATCATGATTATCATTTTCTGGTCAAATAAATATGTGTGAAATTAAAAGCATGATTGTATTGTATTGTTTGAACTGGTATTGATAATTACCATTTATGCCCACAAAACGTCTTCCTGCTTGTTATTCATTAATGGACTTCATTAACAACAACTGAACAAATCTGAAAATCTGTGAAACAAATGTAACTTACTATATTGCATTTAATCAATTTAAAGATTTATACTCAAGAGTTCATTAATTTTCCACGGGTTTCTGATGAGTGGCTCTACCTCCATATAAAATGGCTGAGAGAGAGAAGGACTGCAAAAGAAGAGAAAATGGAGGGATGAGGGAGGAGAAGAGAAGCGGTTGCCAGTCAGGAGAGAGAGAGAGATGGAGAGAGGGAGGGATGTATTATGAGAGAGCAAATGGTGAGAGAGCAAGAGAGGGAGGGGGAGGAGAGTGAGAGGACTAGAGAGGGAGGGAAGAGAGAGAGGCAGAAAAGAAAGAACCCCGGTAATTGGAAGTATAGAAGGAAATTAGAAAGAAAATGTTAGTAAAGTCAGTTTGAACTTGTATGTGAGGAGTAATGCATTTAAACCTTTGGGGGAGGGTAAAAAGAGGGAATCCGACTGAAAATGACAGAAAGTTTGATGGAAGTCTCCTGGGACAGCTCTGCACACCAGTGGCCCTGCAGCTCAATTTCAATAACAAGAAACCGGTTTAAATGCCACAGAATTAAGTGCCCCTCCATCAAAAAACGTGGGCACCAACGGGAGCTCAAATGTCAAACCGAAGGAGTGTCGCCAACGAAAAAAAGAATTTCGCTCTACCATACCGGATATGCTTCTTTCAAGGAGAACTTACTACTTTTTCCACTCATTGTAGAACTACCAATGAAAGCTGGCTCTTTAGATGCCGTAAAAGACCCACTAGGTGGCGCTCATCCCACATTTTCATAGCGACTTCTCACAGGAAACAAATAGCACAGCACAAAACCGCTCGACATTCAAGATTTTTTTTTCTTCTTCGATTTCTTCTCTGTCATCTTTCCTGTTTCACTGAGTGGCGCAGAGTACCACACTTTTGTACCGCAAATGCCATCTTCAGGCAGAGAGTATCATTGCGTCAATATTTCCTCGACACGGACAAAAAGCACCCTGCTGCCTGCTGAGGAGCCATCCAGAGATTTGTTTATCCAAATTTAATTTAAATAATTTGCTATTAAACCCCAATAACCTCCATCCAACCTTCATCATGTTTCGTCTTATAAATAAATTCAGTTAAAAATCAGACATGGACTCTAAACATGAATGGTAAGTTTGAACCTGATCAAATGCAAAATATCAAGGGGTGCAATACGCACATTGTTTAATGAAGTTAAAAAAAAGCCTCACAATTTAAAAGCCCATATGTCATAATATAAGACTGATGGAGTTTTGAGATTAACTGATAAAATCTCCAGGAGGAGTTTGTTAAAGTATGACACAAGCACTCAGGTTTTTGCAAAATAACCGACTTCCTGTTCATTTTGGAAACAAGTATTACTTATATTTAAGTCTTGGTACCCTCCACATGTGCCAAATTTCATACACCTTTAGCAAAATGTCAGCTCACCATAAGCAGAAACACATTAGGAGGTGCAATAGGGCCAATATTCAGCATTCACTTTTCGAACCCTAATCAGCTGTACATTTTCACCAGTTTTATGACTTCTATCTGACTGTTATCTCAAAATCTACGACTTTTGAGCACATTTAGGGTTCTACACGCATTCAATGCTCGATCCCTAATAAGTAGAATCCCTTCCAACAGAAACCAACACTACACGCTGGAGAAATATTGCTGAGGAACTACTAAAAGCAGCTTTTTGATTTGAGACACTGCAGTATTCTACTCATGAACTCAAACTAAAGACGTTTAGAGATGCTGGAGTTCAATTGTTATCGGAAGTCTTTTAATCTCTTGATGCTTGGTCCTAAGCTCTATTGATTGTTGTATTGAGTAAATCACTGACTGAGGAAGCACCATGAGCTGCAGAAATGCTACAGAAGCTGTGGCTTGTTTAAGTCAGGTGTGAAAAAATTGAATAGCAAACAGCATGAGAGCACGTTAGCATACACAGGCACTGAACTGCGTAAGAAGTGTCGTTATTTCTACACGTTTACAGTGGATTCATTAGTTTGTGAAGTGATGAGACGTACACATAACTATTCGATGCACTTTGGACTTTATTTATGTCCCTTTCCGGCCCGGGTGACTTACAGAAAACTCTTAATTCTTATTTGAACAATTTCATGCCGTTCTTTTTGACTTGTGACTACGGCCATTACTAAGCATTGGTTTAAGAAATACAAAACTACTAAATATATATGTTTTCTTACAGATAACTAGGATCATTTTTTTAATTACCGTAAAAAATAATTTTAATGAATACGAGGTTGAACACATTGTAACTCACTGGTAGGGCTGAAACGATTAGTCGTCATTGTCGACAACGTCGACAATAAAAGAATGGTCGCCAAATATTTGTGTTGTCGAGTAGTCGTTTGATGTCATGCGACCTAATGTAAGGGTCACATGTCGCGATTTGAGCGCTACTGCGCTGTAGCGCTAGAGTGTGATGCAGCCCTCACGAATGCAACTGCATTAGAAGAAAACTTAGCGTGAATTATGATGGAGTGCAAATGAATCTGAACGAGTAAGGTGTGGGAAAGTTTTACTAAACTTAACCAAAAATGCTGTCGTGTGGAATACATGCAAGGCGGAACTCACGGGAGCACAACGTGTATGTTGGAGCACTTAAAGAGGAAGCATCCCGGTGACTCCCCGGCAGATTTCGACTCCCCTCTGCATTCAATCACGTGATTACACAGACTAAACCAATGAGAGTTCAAATAAAATGTTTACTCGTGAAGATGTTTTGATGTTTATTTTGCTTATATGCCGTGTAGATGTCAAATTTACTTGTAACACATTGTTCAACTATAAATTGTTTAAAAAGTTTAAAAGAATGCAAGAAAGCAAGTTGCTTACAACAGTGAATATTGTAATAATTTATGAATGTACAGCATTATACAAACTTTTGATGTTTATATTTTATTTGCATATTCATTAGAATAATTAACATTTAACGTAAAAAGAAGGATTAAACAAAGTAAAAAAATCATTGATATAAAATAAAAAGCTATATAGATCCATTCACATTATGGGAAAAAAAAACTTGTCCCACAATGGGGAAAATTCATTTTAATAGCTAAGAGTCAAAAATAGAAATAAAATGAAGACACACACCAAAGCATTTCTTTCTCACACTATTCATTATCTTATGCTGCTTCTAAAATTTGTTTCTTAAATTTTGAAATGTTGCCAGATTTTCTAAGAATTGTTAGATTATCACCCTCCAAATATCTAGTTTCATAACTGTGTATTTCCCTGGGATATTACTTTTGATGAACTAAAACAAGTGGTAAACCAACAATTATTAATGCTGCTGTCAAGATATGTTCACATTCAACTTTCTTTTTGTCTGTAATGTTGTAAATGATTATTTATTTTTTCTATTGAATTAGAACAAAACATGTAAACAATGCTTAGAGAGCATTTGTGTGTAATCTGAGTGTAACAGAATCAGAAAACTTAAAGAGAATGACGTGTTTAGTTCATTGCTCAAAGTTCATTAAAACAACTATTTCAAAAGCTGAAGTGATTTTCTTATTTTATTTATTAGTTACAATATTTGTAACTCATTATTTTAACTAGTTGAAAAAGCAGAATAATCGCTCAAAGGCTACTGATTAATCATTGAAATAATCGATAATCGGTCCGATAATCGATAGATTAATCGATTACCAAAATAATCGTTTGTTGCAGCCCTTCTCACTGGTATACAACAGTCCCTCTGACTCCACTGTCCTGATTGCGCTCCGCTTCTGCTTATTCTACAGAAAGTTCCAGCGCTGATGTGTTTTTCTGTTTCTGTTTAAAGTGATGGATGTTCTTTCTCTTTTTCACATAAATAAAAAGAAAAGGAAAACAAATGTTTTGTTTTATTTGCGTTTAATTAAATTAGTATGACAAAGGAATGAGTTATACAGGATATAGAAATTTTGGAAAACAGCCTAATAATAATTGTCACAGTCTGTTTCTTTCTCTCTCTTTCTGCTAGCAATTCTCTTTCTCATGCTATTGTTGCAAATCTTTTTCACTGAATGGGCTTTAAGTTGATGTGTGGCTCTTCTAGACCACAATCCTTCTGGCATTTAAGATTCAGAACACAATGCACAGGTTAAAAAAAGCATTAAAAATACAGCAAAAGTTATCATGCATTCCCAATTACAGTAAAAAATGCTCAAAAACGCTCCCAGACTTCTTCGGGTTGAAGTATATGGGATGTTAAATTGCAACTTATTTGACTTCACGTAACTAGGTGTTCATAGCAGCCAGGTGTGCGAGTGCCCTTTGATCGCTGCTTGCAGCTTTAATTGTGATTTGTAACTGATCAATATGTCACCAGTAGGGGTGTAACGGTACGCTAAAATCGTATTCGGTTCGGTACAGTGTCTTGGAGAGTTCGGTTCGGTTCATTCGGTTCGGTACAAAACAATAAGAATTTACATATTCTTTATTTTGAAAAGCTGCCAATACACAGTAGAATTTTTGCATAAAATAAATAAAAGTGACACATTTGGGTGATATTTTAAATAAATTGCACTCTTTATAAAGAAAAACATATTTTTTAAATAAAAAATGAAATACTGCAACTAGTTAGGATAGATTACCTATCCACATTTTCTGAAGAGAGCATAGATCTGGTTATAATACCTCCAGCAGTAAGAAAATGTTAGATGTGTTGCCTGCCCGATCTCCGTGGAACAATGTCGGCATACAACTTTACATTTATCCACTCGTCTATCCCCGTTATGTATTTTAACAGAGAAGCCAAAGTGTTCCCAAACACGAGACCGTAGTGAGGTGAGAGGGTCTTCAAGCTCTGGCTTCTCTTTCGCTTTTGATATGATTCTCGCGCTCGTGCTCGTCACTCAATAGCGTCCGTGCGGAAACTCGCCTAGGAACATTGTTGCGCTGCGCTTAATATCGCGCTGATAATACATTTATATCATCTAATAAAAATACCGAATACCGAAACGGTACGCAAGTGTCCCGAACCGAACAGGCCGTACCGAAACGGTTCAATACGTACCGTGAACCGTTACACCCCTAGTCACCAGTGTGAAACATTTGTTGGCTGTCTCACATAATGAAATGCAAAAGGTGTGTATAAATACATATTTGTTATAAACACACTGGTAAAGCTTAAAGGGCCCATATTATGCAATATTTAAGCCAGTTACAATAAATATTTGAGCCCTCTATACTAGCGCTGCACAGTTAGTAAGTTAATAAATGCAATATTAATCATAAAAAACGTCTTTGAATCACCTTGTATTTTTTTTAAGTCCCTGGAAAGGGGACATAGGCTTCACGCAGTTCAGTGTCTGTGTATGCTAACGAGCTCTCGTGCTGTTTGTGTGAGGTAAAGTTAATGAACAAAGTTTGGATCTTTTTCATGCAAATATTCTAGGAGTTAAAAATCTGGAATGTGTTTATTTTTTCTAACGGTGTTTAGTTAACATTACTAACTGATTTCAGGTGTTTTATGCAATGCTGGGTTGGTTAGCATAACCGCTAATATTGGTGCATCACATGTCATTAGGCAGCAATGCTCTCTGTAACGTTCGGTCTGTTAACAAATCTAAGTTGGTGGTTGGGACGATATCATCTTCCATAGCAATGTTTCACTGTGGATATTGTCGATGCCCAAATTGCTTGACACCGCTAATTGGGATGAGCTGTACTAGCGATTATTCTGATTGGGCAGATGTAAGAATTATGGGCATTGTATGGAACATCAAACCGTTTTCAGGAATACAGGATTACACATTCATTCATTCATTTTCCAACCCACTTATTCCCTTTTTGGGGCTCTGCCAGTGCCTATCTCCGGTGCACATTAGGCGAGAGGCAGGGGTAAACCCTGGACAGGTCGCCAATTCATAGCAGGGTAAAATTCACACACACACACAAATTCACACCTAAGAGGAATTTTGATTATTTAATTAACCTAACCGCATGTTTTTGGGGTTGTGGGGAAACTGCAGAACCCAGGGGAAACCCACGCAAGCACAGGGAGAACATGCAAACTCCTTCCAGGAAGGTCACCGGCGAGCCTCAGGCCACAGTGCTACCCACTGCGCCACCGTGCCGCACTGATTACACAAACATGTGAGAAAAAAAATTCTGAATAAATGTTTTTTGATGAAGGAACGACACTAAAAGATGCTCGGAATATGGCCCATTTAACACAAATAGTGTGCCAACTTCCAGATGTGGTCATTCTTGCGCGTCCTGAAATAGCGTTGATTCAACTGACATTTTTAACCGAGCCTGGACGTCCTAACGTTTTGCTGGGTAACTACAAATCCCACACATACGAACAGGTCACTAGCTACACCTAACACACATCCAACAACTTCGTTCTCCACGTTCTTAAGAAAAGAAACAAGTGTTTGCGGGGAAAGTTTTTCCACATTTAGTGGCAGTGATCTGCTCGGGGTCAGGCCAGAGCTAACGGTTATGCTAACCCGAAACCGAGCGTGGCCTGCTCCCCTCGTTTATGCGGCTCTTTTTCATTCCCTCCATTCTCCTCATGACGCCATCTGTTTGTACCACAAGAGAATGAAGAAGTGAAAAGAAAAGACGACATGTACAACATGACCCATGAACTAAATCGCATGCACGCGCAAACCGAAACGTACATATATGCGAGCGGAAATGTAAACATCAGCATCCAGTTCAGAGTGCACCATCATTTTGAGGAACAGAAAGCGGAGTGTCTCTGGGATGGACAGCGGGACAGTCGGGGGCTATTCGACTGTCAGTTTCGTTAATAAAGCAGAACTTACCGCGCTCCAGAAATCGGGTGTATACGTAGAAAACACTTTGAAGGATTGAATGTCGCTTTCTAGTTTGAATTGTTGCTGGTCTGGCTCTCTCTGTTCGACAGGAAGGAAGAAGGGAATGAGAGAAACAGTGACGTGAACGAATTTACAGCCCGGGCTCCTCCTCGCTGTCGCCACAAAATCAACCTCATAGCCACAAAAACACTACACTCTTGCCTCTTTGAGGCAGTTCCCTGTTTTCGCGATACTACCCGATTTTGTTTGGGAAATAGCATAATCTTTTAAAATGTTATAATTTTAAGTCATGCGAATTTAAAAGAAAACAAAGTGTATATTTCTCGCTGAATGTGGTATTTTATTGTGTATTTATAATAACGCGCATTGTTTTGTTTGGGGTAAATAAAGAGATCCTGGGTTTATACAAATAATGGACGATAGAGGGCGCGAGTTACGCACAATGACTACTTTGTTTAGAAAACTGGTTGGTTTCCTTTATTAACGCAAGGGGTCGCCAATAGCTCACGAAAACTAAGTCATTGCATCCCTGTCCGTCCCAATTTGTACGTATTTATGCCAAAAGTATCAAATAACTTAAAAAAATAACATACACTTTCAAAATCAGATATATATATAAACGTTGCTAGGTTCAAGTCTTTTTTGTCAATTAAGTCAATTTGCTCTAATGCATTATATGTAAAACAGTTTTTATTGCAATGCTTGATATTTTTTTTCAGAACATACAACCCCAGCTTCTTTTTCTTTTACATTTCTTTTAGTTTACTTCTTTTAGTTTTAATTACATTACACAATAATTCTGTAACAAGCCTGTATTGTACAGAAAATTCAAAGTTTTTAACTCTAAAATTTCAAATTGTAAAAATTTTCAACTTTAAAAATGTAAAAATTAAGAACAAACAGATTCTATGTTTTATAACAAAAATTTCAAGTGTTGAGACAAAATAAAAATGCAAAAACCTTTAAAAAGCAAAGACAAAGTCAAAACAATGTGAAAATTGTATTAAAAAAATCTTTCCTAAACCTTAAGTGCCAGCCATATCACAGGTTTTGTACTTGCAAGGATTATCCCTTCTTTTCACCACGATGTGACTCTAACGGTCTGTAAAATGAAATTGAAAGATGATTGCACATTTTTCATATTTTAATTTGAGTTACCTTGCAAATTATGTGTCAGAACTCTTACATTGTTGCTGGCAAATAAGGCAGATACGATGATGTCACATGGTTACACATTTAACAGAGCGATACCGATAGAAACTGAAACTAACCAAATTATTTTTAGGTTTATTTTCTATTTGTATTAATAATAGTTGATTATATTGTATTTTTAGTATTTTGTAAATATTTAACAATTGAAGCGTGTCTCTTGGTGGAAACTAATAATATAAACAAAATGGCTCTTTGAAAAGACTTAAAAAATTATATTGACAAGAATTGTAAGGATAACATAATTTCTTTATCATTCTCTTTTGATTCTGTTTTCTCACAACATTTTTAGTTTTTTTTGGAAAAGTTTCCTTTCATCTTTTCTCTTTTGCTTGATCAATCCGTTATGGAACTTTGTCATTTATAAACTACACACAGTCATTGTTTAATTTTTGTTATTTTCAATTTATTATGGCTTTTAATTTTAAACAGTATTCATCATATCTTAGCAGTACCCTTTATTACTTATTTATTTTACTCACAGCTGAATTTAATTTTATTTTTATTACACAATGATCAGTTAGAGGAGCTTTTGGTAATGGTGACACAGAATAGCTATAAAGTACGTAAAATTAGGTTTAACGTCTCCCAAATCGGGTTAGATTCTGATGTTCAGATCAATGGACAGATTACTCAACAACAACAACATGATGATTAACAAGTGTAAGTTTCTTTATTTCTAGTTTCATTAAACAAAAAATATTTCAGTATGAATTACCCAGGAAGTCAGAGTGATATACGAAGTATTCAAAGTGTGATATAAACAGCAAACGACCAGATGATTGACAAGCTCGTATCTAGGCAATGGAACTGTACTTGAATCTGGACGCAGCTGTCGCTATTTTATGAATAAATCCTAATTTAAAGCACATCAGACCAGGCACTGGATGGGTGCATTCCTGGGAAACGTCTCAGAATGCTTGGTCTATAGGGGTCCAATTGTGTCATGGCTCCCTGGTTAATTTACATTATAGTCACTAGTGATAATGGCCACCAATATATTACCATACACAGAGGGAGGTAAAGCACCCTTTCTCTGATAAGCTTGAGATTAAATGGCCGAGGATGGGGTTTACAACATGAATCATTCGTTGTACACAACACACACAGAAAAAAAAAACATTTATATTTGATGACAAAATGAGATTGTGTCTTTTACATGTCACGTTCATCTTCTAATGTTAAGGATGGAACCGGATACAAGTTTCATGTGAAAACAACTAATCATGTGATACTCATGTGGCTTTGCTTTTTTGGAGGACTTGGGACTCTAAGGGCTCAGAAATGGTTGAGCTCAATCTCATGATAACATGCAAATTCAACCTTAAAAACAGACACCAACCAGATGAATTAGATGCTTGCTCCCACATTAGAAACAGTAGAAAGCCAGTCATGAATGTAAAAAAAATGCACAATGAGTAGTCAGTGCATTGGTTTCTTCCTTGTCCATTCATATTTGTTTTTCAAATTGAACACTTGCAACTCTATCTGTTATTTACCAATTAATATTTATCCATTTTGTAACAAACTGTTTATGTGAACTCCTGAACTGTTAGTCGCGTCTGCTAAATATATAAATGTAAATGTAACACAGAGTGAAGTCAAGATTATACATTCTATAGCTCCTTCCAAGGGATATCACAACACATGGGGTGTTTTGGCAATTTTGTGGCAATAAAATGCAATTTCAATGAAAAGTGATTTCAACTAAAACAAACAAAAAAAAATCAACCTGAAAACAAACAAAAAAAAAATACTATAAAACAAAAAAAATCATCCATTGTTTGTTGGTTTCATTTTCTTTTTTTTTCTTTTAATATTCAATATATTATTTTTAAGCTTATTCAATACATAGTCGCTCGTGTAATATCATAAGAGTAAAGGCTCCGAATGTAGAATTGCACAGATCTCTGAATGGCTTTTCAGCAGGTTGCTCTTCATCTGGGCCTAGGAAATATTGATGCAGTGACGCTCCCTGCCTGAAGGTGGCGAAGACAACAGATGCACTCCGCACCACACGGGGAAACATGAAAGAAGAAGACAACAACAGAGAAGAAATCAAAGAACACATTGAACGTTTGACAAAAATGTGGAGAAAAGAGAGGATTTGTTGCGCGCTATTTTTTTTCTGTTTCCTGTGCGAAGTCACTATGAAAATGTTGCCACCTAGTGGCTCTTTTACGTCCTAGTCACCGTGCCAAAAGAGCCAGCTTTCATTGGTCGTTCTCCTTGTGAAAAACCAATCTGATATGGCAGTGCAAAACTCTTTTACGTTGGAACCAACGCGTTCGGTCAGATGCGTGAGCTTTCAATGGCGCCCATGGTTTTCTGTCAAGGAAAAAATTGGATCGGCGTTTAGAGGCCTCAAACTGTCCTATTCTCTACGAAACATTCTCTACGAAACATAAATCTGTCAATAAAAACAAACTCCATGTTGTTTTGACTCAGCAATGATAACTACTAAATGATTCCCCAAAGATAAATCAAACTGGTGTTCAGCACATAGAGGCTTGGCTTTGGATACATTACGTTTTATTTTCTTCCTGTCATTATTCAACTACTCCCAATGCAGAGTGTGAGTTCCTCTGTGAAAAGAGTCAGTTAACTTGAATAAGAAATCTGTTTCTTTGCATTGCATCATATACACTCAACATCCGCTCAAGTCCCAGTCTGCAGACATTTGAGTAGCTTTCCTCTCTTTGGGATGCTCCCAGAACAGTTCCTGAATGCAGAAATGATCATAAACATAACACTTGCTACATGGATGTGCATTAACACCTAAACAGTAGGTGGTGACAGTGCAACAAGTCAAAATATTATAATATTATTTCAATTCTTGTCATCTGAATGTGTGAAAGCAGCCTTTCTCCTTCTCTGGGTGTGTATCCACACCCTTAGCGGGGTGTGTTTAGATCCTCCGGGAGAGATTAGCTTGTGAGTTTCTGTGAATCATGAAAAAGAGCACACACACACACACGCAGAGACAGAACAAATGTACTGTTCCAAACTCAGAGACACTATACCCCCAGTGCCCAGAGTGAAAAGCGCAGCGTTAACCGCAAGGCTGATCGCTCTGAAAGCTCAGCTTCTTTCTTGCAGAGTGGTTTAGGAGAGTTCCTCATTAGTATCAGTCCTGGCACAGTAAGCGAACTGAAATGTGGCTGGAAAAAGTGTCTTGTCCTGACTGGAATGTTACTCCCAGAGATCTTGATGTGTTTTTCTCATCAGGATTTACAGATTAAAACTAAGTTATGTTACAAATATTTGCTGTGTCACTAATGAACAATCATTTCAACATCCTGTTCTCAATTTCCATATTTCTCCCCTTCACACGTGTCTCGATTCCTGTTCTGTTGCTCTCAGAGATAACGGTCCTCAGAGCACTGTCCATTCATTCTTCAATTATCATTCAAATCTTTCTTGTGAACAAGCAAATGTCCCCAAAGTGCCCCGTTAACAGAAACTTCAGAATTCTGCTGTTGTGGCATACTATGTACACAATAAAATTGGGATTTTGGTATAAACCTGTTCAAATCAGCTCAATCTGAGTACATGCTTAGAGTTTGTACCCAGCAAACATTTCATGGATGAAAAGTCCTCTTGCGACGTTCTGTCTTGGTCGAAATGTTCCAAGATCAAAGTTGAGAAGACGTCTTTTAATTGTTGAATTTCAGGACGCCTCGGACATGCAAGCATGACCACATCTGGATGGTGGCACACTATTTGTTTTCATAAATTAAGCCTTTTCCAGTGTATTTATGATAAACATGTATGTATAGCAGTGGTGTAAAGAGTACTGAAATATCACTATTAAGTAAAAGTACCATTACTTGCCAAAGGAACGTATAGTAAAAGTATCTGTTCTAAATACGACTCAAAGTATGAGTATCATTTCTGTTTTTTCATTCTACAAATTAAATATGTAACATATGTAATATGTAATATGGAGAGGTAAAGAGAAGAAAGAATCAGATAGAAAGAGTAAGGGGAGAGTGAGAGGGAGAAATATGCAGAGCCTGAAAAAAAGAGACAGAGAGATAACATGAAGAGAGAGAGAGCAAGATGGAGGAAAAAAAGAGAAAGAGAGAAAGAAAGAGTGAGGGAACAAAAAATAGAAATACAGCAAAATGAGATAAAGAGAGAATGAAATAAAAGAAAGAGAAAAATAGAGAGCAAAAAGAAAAAGAGTGATATAGAGAGCACAAAAGATTATAAAAACAGAAAAAAGGAGCATGAGAGAGAGAGAATAACTGCTATGTAAGTTGAATGTAATTCAACTATTTTCCTGGCGATTGAAATAAAAGAAAATAAACGAGCTGCTCATGCAAAATTTATATTTCTTAACATCTAACAATTTTAAATCTACTCACTAAATTACAATTTTAAAACTGCCCTATTAGAGTATTTTGAGTATTTGTAATTACGGTAGTTATTTCACACCACTGATTATTTCTTAATTATTTATTTATTATTGCTATTCCAGGGTGCCCAGGTTTAGCCGATTTATTTTCACAGATTTTTCAAAAAAAAAACCATTTTGCATGTAAATGTTTGATATCTACAATGAATGTCCAAAGACGAACTCTGTACTTCAGTCCAGAAATCAAGGCGGACTCGTCTTCAATCGTCTTCAAGCGCTCGATCTCACCACATTGTGTTTGAACCGGGTTTGAAATAACGCTCTTGACAAACTTCTCGTGAGCTAGGCCGGCTTCTTCTGATGTTTACTGCAGGCATCGATTTGGATTTTCTACCTTGGTACAGTAAACAAATTAAGAATAGCAAAATGTCTGTAGACGTACAGATTAACTCTTTTTCATGATCACTTTTTCATAAAAATTACTTTTGATTCAGATTTTGTTATGGTGTGCATTAACAATGGGGCATTTGTTTAAAGTAATTCCTAAATGACAATCTATCCACATAAAATATAAACTATCAAGAATGTTACACTAGACACCTGCAGGCAAGAACGTTTAGTTAGCGAACAACTCAAGCAGAGCGTCCGAAATTCAACGTCCTCTCCATGTTGTCGTCATGACCTTGTTTGCTGAGTAGTTATGCAATATTATTAAATATGCATAACCACGCCCTGCCTGACCCGGAAGTAAAAACAGCAGATCCGCCCTGAAAAACAATGTAGAGAAAGTGTGTGTGTTTTTTTTTTGTCAATGTCATGCAATTTGGGCATTGATGATCTCCAATCGTCACAATCGCCTACTTAGATTTGGCGAACCAACGTTACAGAAAGTATTGCTGCCTAATAAATAGTGACGCAGCAATATTAGCGGTTTTGCTAACCAACACAGCATTGCATAAAACACCTGAAATCGGTTAATAATGTCAAAGAAACACCATTAGAAAGAATTAACACATTACAGATTTCAAACCTCTACAATATTCGCATGAAATAAATTCAAACATTGTTGTTTAACATTTGTTAACATACACAGACAGTGAACTGCATGAAGCGTGTCGTGATTTCTACACATTTACGGAAGATTCATTAGTTTGTGTGATGAGACTTACACAAAACTCTTCAATGCACTTTGGACTTGATCTATGTCCTTTTCCAGCTCGGGTAACGCACAGAAAACTCTTAATTCTTATTTATAAATTCATATTGTTCTATTTGACTTCTGACTGCGGCCATTATGCACTATATTACCCATGATTCCCTAAAGTCCCAAAAGGTGCGTGGCAAATATATGACTGTGGGAGGAGTGGGGGTAAATGGTGCATTTTGCTGAGGCAAATTATATGAAGTGATTCAAAGATGTTTTTTTTTTTACGCTAGTATTGAGGGCTTTATACATTTATATATATATATATATATATATATATATATATATAAAAAGATTATTTGAATTTCTTATTTTTGTTTCTCTTCAAGATGCTTTGTTTCCTCCTCACTCCTATGTGACAAAATGTATGTACCAAATACTAGGGATGCACCGAAATGAAAGTTCTGGGCTGAAACTGAAACCGAATTTTAAATGCACTTGGTAGAAAACCGATAACGAAACCGAAAATGGCTTCATTAAAAAAACATGTTTAAAATATTTTCTTTTTGTTTGTATCAAAAAACTACAAATTAATTAAGCAATCAAACTTTTATTGATTATAAATAACAGTAATAAAGCTGTTTAACAATAACAAAACTAAATAAAACTCTTTCTGTAACAAAATTGTGCAAAAAAAATTCTAGCTGCTTTTTTAGTTCAATTTTAAATTACTGCACCAAACAACAGTGCACAAACAGAAAAAAAATAATTGCAAAAATATTGCAACTTTGCTGTCCTCATCTGAAACTTTGAAGTGCTTCCAAACCGCCGACATAACTCCATGTTTGATGCCTAATGACAGAGCGAATGAGACGGGAGGATGGGAGAGGCGTGGCAACAATTTTACAATTTTACAAATTTAACTCTTTTTTTACGTTTCGGCCGAAACCGATAATGCTATTTCGGCTGAAAATTTTTGCCGGCCGAAATTTCGGTGCATCACTACCAAATACCTTACCTAATGTTAAAAATGTAAATTGTTCATTCATTCCTTTTTAGGGAAACAGGGTCCAGGATTTTTACCCTTTAATTGTCAAGATACTACACAATGTCACTGATTTCTGATGTCAAGACTTATTTTCAACATGAAAATTGATTGTGTTCTGGAATTTTTTTTTACCTTTTATCACAGTCATGTCAAACATTAGTAACAATATTGGCGTTGGTGGATTTTTCGTTTTTGTGCAGCACCAGATTTTCGTTTTTTCTACCTCTTTTATTGTTCATGCCCCATTGACTTCCATTATAACGACGTTTTTTGATGGCAAAACCACGGCACAAAATAATCCTGCATTCTTGATTGTTGGTGGTCGTTCCTGTTGAGAAGAGGTATAAACCATTATCTCTTGAGATAGACAAGCTTAGTTTCTGACTGGTTGTTTAATGGAGTACAACAGCATGTTACAATGGATTCAAAGCCTTTTCCCAAAATATGTGTATAAATAAGATTTGTCACTGTTATAGAAAGACAATATCTTTCTCAGATTATTGAGAAAGGAAGTATAAACGCAGTAATGTGGACAATTTATTTTCATTGTAAACAAATAAACAGTAGCATTAAATAAGTAGAACTCCTGCTCCCGGCTCGTACGTGTTGTGCAAGAGAGAGCGCCAGAAAGTCAGCACACTCCTCTTATACTGCCCCATAGAGGTCAAACGTCATTTTATGGGTCACAGTGACGTATTAGGTATTCACGTTTTATAGCTAAACTACTTTTAAAGTACAGTAAGTTTTTTTAAAGCTACGATTAGCTTAATACAATGATTAAAAAATCATTCACTTTGATTAAATCAAATTTAGACCCTAGAGTGGTTGAAAACATCCCCAACACATAAGGGATAAATAGTAATTTCATTGCTAAAAGTGGTGTTATGCTGGTACTCCTGTGTGACTAGGTCCTTTAGAATCATTCTAACCTTCTCCGTGTAATTGAAAGGTCCACGTCAGTCTTACTGGTCATGCTGACTAACAGCAGCTCTCTCAGCAGTCCAGTCTGGGAGCCTGGGAACGCAAGCCCTGTGTTTACATAAGATATCCCTCTCCCTCGCCCCGACTCATCCGCCTGGTCACACCATACACTGAGGGGCACAAGTACAACCACCCAGCAGCAACACACTGTTCTGGCTTTAGTCCTGGAATGACTCTCGGATGTTATGATTCCTTTATCGTTTAAAGAGAGGATGTGCAGGGGCTGCATGCTACAAATCTTTAGTCTTAATTACACAGGCACTGATGTGACCTTTCACACCAGCAGGAAAAAACGCTGCGTCTATTTTTAAAGAAATGCACTGAGACGTTTTTTTTTTCAAGCAGTGCGTCAAACGCTGTGCGTGGCTCGTCTGGTCACATGTCTTCAGCCGGGAAAGGCAGCAATAGATGGCGCTCGAGAACAAAACGAGTAGCTGTGCTCCCGAAGGAGCAGAAACCGGAGAGTTCACACAGAGGAGAGATCAGCAACAAAGGATTTCACACGTCATGATTTTTGACAAAATTGCAGAGATTTTGTGTCTCTCAACCAAACCCTTGCGAGGGTTGTTTGAAAAGTGAGTGAGGTCACATGTGCCACACAGAATATTCATGTATTGGGTCCAAATAAACGGAAAAGAAACCCCCTTTTGAACGGAAACCACTGTTTATATCGCCGTCTATCCCGTTGTATCTCTGTAACTTCTCATTGCTCTGGATGTGACTCCCATTGGCTGCCGATAATCACAGACATTATTTCAGTCAGAACACACTGCACGTTTGTGACTCACCGACACACACAGATATCTGAGTAGTATCTCGCTAGCCTGCAACTCTTTGCAAGTCTTTGGTTCCTCAATCTGTGCGATTGTTACACGCTTACACTGAAACCGTGCGTCTGAATCGGCTTTAAAAAAGAAGCGGTTTGTTTGCCAGAAAACTTAAAGTTTGGCTTCATTTTGACAGATAAGCAATCGTTCATCCTCTTCTCCATAAATGCGCCTCACACTATGTGAATTGCTTCTGCACCACCGTGTGGCATGGAGTGAATTACAGTTCACCCGAAGCGCCATCTAGAGTTCAGGAGAGGGTCTGTGCACTCATTTTTAAACGCAAGAGGATTATGTCACTTAATGAACCGGGATGCTTAAAATATTATATTATATAAAATAAAATATTATATAATATAAAATATTGTCAATTTTGGAGCACACCATGAACAACAAATGGGAAATTAGCTTTGCACAACAAAGCAACGTTTTTTTGAGGGCCACTGTGTTAAAGAATTGTGCACATGACTCAAGGCTCTTGTTTCTCATTTGTTCCATTGTGAAAAAGGCTCAACTGCCACTGGTTACCTTGGAGACAAGCAGGAGACGTTTCGGACAGAATCTTATTTCTGTAGTAAATACGAGGAGACGGCTGCATGAGGCAAGAGCTTCCTTCTGGTTATCGCTCATCGCAGAGGAATCAGCGGTTTATGTTCACAAACAGATTTGTTCTGAACGGATGGCAAGAGAACAAACTTGAATCCACATCAAACTGCACAGTAATAAAAGGAAGGTTTTAGTAGTATCCTCAAAAGGAGGATAGTTAACCTCAAAAGGAGGGATAAAAAGGCAGATAAAGTGTAAAGAAATTCTGTTTTGATGGTGAACTTCTGAGCATACAACGACTCATTAAAACTATTAAGCTGCGTGATGGCAGTCTGCTGTGACTTTCTGTAGAGATTTCATGGATGGCTGAGCACTGTTCTTGTCCATGTTGCTGATCTTCTTCTAATCCCCAGTAATTTCCTTTGAGACTTTGAAGTCTTCTCCATTTCAACAACTGTGTTAAACATCTATGGAGTCACTAAAAATCAGGCACCTTGTCAAAATTACCGGTTGGGTGCATTTTAGAACAACAACAACACTTTTTACAAAGAATGATGTACTAATGGTCTCGGCAGTGACGCTTATTATTAGGGCTGGAGCACCAAAGGTGCATAGAACCCTATAGAGTGTCATCACATTGGGTGCAGCGGCCATTTTGTTTGCCATATTAGTTTCCACTAGGAGTCGTGCTTGGCTTTGTTATGTATCTTGTTTAAGTTTTCATTTTTAAACACACACTATTTACTTATACACCTGTACATATTTATACTTAGCGATAGCGTTGCAAGTGATCATGGTAACGATGGCATCACCCTACAAATATGGTGGACACAATGATGTCCCTGAATTGCTCGGAGCATTTTTGTTTTGCAGTTTTCGGTGCAATTTTGAGGGCCTCTATGTGCTCGGAAAATTTTGCACACAATTTACGTCTGTGGCAAAATGGCTCTCTAGCGCCACCTAACTCATATCAGTTGTGCTCTCTGCTATTGAACAAACAGGGTAAAGTCACCCCGGAGATCTCCTCAACGCAGTACCTGGAGCCACGCTTGTCTAACCTGCTCAACCGCTGAGTATGTATCCACGGCAGCCATCAAAAACATTTTTTTTTCATGAATAGGTGGTTGTTGTTAACTCGGCCGTGCAATGTCGGCCATGTGTTTTTAGAGTCTACGTCAGAATGCATCAACATAGGACCCTAGAGTCTCAGATAGACCACCACTTAGCGGTCTTTTTCCACCACCTTGTTGGACTCCTGAACCATAATGCAGAGAGAACACAAGAGCATCTCATCATGGCTATTGAGAGAAAAAACACTTGCTGTATTTTAAGGTGAAAGTTATTTTATTTAGCATTTAATTTTGGAAATAAAGGTCCCAGAGTCTGGAGGGGAAGAGACATCAAATCAAGGTTGCTTGAAGTCCAGTATAGTTTCTGAATTTACCTTTCTCTTAAAATAGATGCAAATATTGAACTTTTTTTATATTCAAGGAAAATGTTGTGACCAGGAATGAGGGTCACAGATTACCATTAAGTAGGAGGACATTAAAGCTCCAATCGATACTATGGCAAGCCCTTTCAACATTTCAACCTCTTTAAGTCCTAGTCAAGACTATTTACGACTTGTCGCAGTCCTTCATTGAAAAATATTTGCAAAAAAAAAACTAATACAATAAAAAAATATAAAAATACATATATCTTTTTATATTTAATTTATTTTTTCTTCATATGAGTTTTGACTAGTCACAAACATATTTAGAGTTTTCACTATAGTTAATATTTATATTTTCACTACAAATTACAATTGTAATTTGAGGTATCTACAATTATATTTTTGCTATTCATAATTCATTTAGAGATACCTCTTATAATAATTAGAATTAAAGATATGTCCAACTGGGTTGCGCTCTGAAAGAGCAAGAATTCAGGTACTGCAAAACTGCCTCTAGTGGTCAGGTAGAAAACTGAATGGCTCCTATAGAAGATATCTTGAATTAACTTTCAAAACTCATTTAAAGATAAACGAACCAAAGCACCCATTTGTCAAACCCCGACACATTGTTGTCATCAAACTAGTTCAAAGAGGTGCCAGAAAACCACACAACAACTTTCTGTGAGATTGGATTTCAGCTAACAAGTCACTTTAGCTAGAATTCATAGCTAGCTCTGAAACCATGAGGCTTCAATCCTTATCAAGAAGTCGTATGCGGCTTCAATCCTTATCAGTAAGTCATATGCGGCTTCCATGTGAGCTCTGCGGTGGATTCAAATTAGCTCAATGGCAGTAGGCGCTATTTTTCTTCCAAAACACTGTAACTCCATTTTGATCAATATCTGTCAATACGTCTTTTCTTTGGCACAAAAGTGGTTCGAGGAAAATATAAAATTTCTGTTCCAAACTTTCATAAAGCATTTCAAAGTCAAACAAACATAAAAACTCTTTGAATGAAATTTTAAATAAAATACAATAAGAACCAACTTTAATATTGAATCAAGCGGTTGGTTCCAGAATACATCTGAGATACTGGAAATGCCCGGTCACCTGATCACCTGATTCTGTTCTATCTTCACAGAATGATTATAAAATGACTAAAAACATTTACTGCAGATGACAGTCTGCATTTTTTCCCACCTTTTCAACACCTTATGTTCATGTCCTGTGCTTGGTTTAATGGAGTTTATCAAGGTTTGGAAAGAAATGCACAAACCAGGACTGCATTACACGCAAGCATTGTTTTTTTTTTTTATTATTATTATTAATTACTGACCTTTCAAATGTGAGAAAATACACATCAGATTTGGCGTTTTGGAACAGAACTCATCAATTATACACAGTAAAATCCTAAGAGTTAAATTAACTCTACTTATTTAAATGAGTCTATTTTAACTAAACAGTCAATTTTAACTCTGTTTGATTTGGTCCCACTCTGTATAGAGTTAAACAGACTCTGAAGAAGTTATTTAAATGAGTCTATTTTAAATAAACAGTCAATTTTAACTCTGTTTGGAGTGCATTTGGTCCCACTCTGTATAGAGTTAAACCGACTCTGAAGAAGAGTTATTTAAATGAGTCCATTTTAACTAAACAGTCGATTTTAACTCTGTTTGGAATGCATTTGGTCCCACTCTGGATAGTTAATTTTTTATTTTGCATTTTCCTGTGCAGATTTGGGGGAAAAAATGAAAAACAGAGAATTAAATAACTCTTTCTCAGAGTCTGTTTAATTCTAAATAGAGAGGGACCACATACACTCTGAGTAGAGTCAATTTAACTCTTTGGATTGTACTGTGTATCTGTAGATATCTCCAATTCACAATCTTACTATTGCAATTAGAATTGAGGATATCCCTTACTGTCTGTATGCCCAGTCAAAATATACTATCACTAGTCAGAATACATTTCTTCCTATTTTAGTTATATTTATAGACAGGTGGAATGTTTAAATGTTAAAACGGCTTGCGATAGTGATACCCATCTCACCCCCCAGTAGAGGTGTGGCTCCAGTGAAAGGCTGGAGGAGGAGGAGGAAGGTCGGGTGTCTCTGAGTCGGGCAGGGGTAACGATACTGGATCCACGAGCGAAGAAGAAACGCGGCTGTTATTTCTACAATTACCAGCGACTTTGGAGAACCCGCAGAGATGTGAAGGCGTTTGCTGCTCCTTAATTCAGTAAGTTGTTTTCCAGAAACAGTTAGTTATACGAACAGAGTGGATGTGGTTTGAGCAACAGTGGCTACCGAGGAACCAACGTTACTATTGTTCACGGACTACGTGAAACTATCTGTTGAACACTCTGAGTATCTCGCCCAGTTTTAGGATAATTTAACAGCGCTTTTTTTCATCTCTCAAAAGTGTTTCGTGAAGCTACCAAGGTGTACCTCAATCCGTGCAGCGTGTCGTGTGTTTGGGTGGGGGCGGGCGGGCGGGCGGGCGGGCGGGCGGGCTGTAGGTGGTGGGTGGACATTGGTTCGGATAAACAAGGTGGTGTTGCATTGTGCACACTCCAACAAAGTGAAGTTCAGCATCTTGCAGCTATGTGTGAGGGGAAATTGCATGAAAAAGAAGTGTAAGGGGCCGTGCAAATTTGCAGAAGTGCTATAGTTTCAAAGATGCGCTCCACTTTGTTTTGTCGGGTTCGTTCATATGGAACGAATTCTGTGCATAAATGGTTGACTGGTCTCAATTTTGCGGATTGTAAAAAAAATACAAAGTAGTCCCTGCTAGAGATCCAAAGAAATCCAAAGAAAGGAGAAGCAAAGATTGCTGCAATTAAAAAAATGGATTTGTCAGACTATTCTCTCAATCACCAAATTAAACGCTAAATTTCCTTATCTTTTTCCAAACATGATTTAAATGTGAAAAACTGTGTTAAAAGTACCAAAGAACCAACTCCATTGTGCTTGAAACCATTTTCAGGATGATTATTTTGGGTTTTGTTGAGAATGTGGGTCTTTTATTTGGAATTAAACAATTAACAATTCAAGGTAGTAACATTGCATTGACGAGAGTCAAACATTTAATTGAGTTGTTTAAACATACACTACATTTAAAATGTGTTTATGTACATTGTTTATTTATTTATTTTTTTTTAATAATTGTAAAATTGGAGATCACGTGAGGAGCGCCGTTGGGTGAGTGAAGAGAGCAGATGAAAGCAGACTTTTACTATTTACTTAAACTCTGTCCTCTTTACAACAGCATCGGTCCTGTGGATCGATCAAACGGTGGTGACAATGAACAACTTGTATGGAAAGAGTCGTTTGAAGTTTGTTTTTATTTAAGAAAGATGCAAGTTCTCATGTTTTTGGTGATTAGGGAGTGACCAAATGACAACCGGTTCTCCATTTGTTGTATCACTTTGACTGTTCTTCTCACCAAGTCACACCTGAGATAGTTAAAGATCCTTTTGTGTTTAACAGTCTGAGCACATGGGCATAATAATGGTGAGCGACTCGTAGCGAGCCATCAGGAGTTTCAGTGGAAGCTAGATGAAATAGATTCCTTGAATGAGTTTTTTTGCCCTGAAGTCTTGCCAAACAAAGTGTAGTAAAGAGTGATGTTTTACTACTGGCTTCTTCCAGTAATGTAGTAGTGTAGTAAAAGCATTAGGGGAAACCATATAGACAGCTTGTAAATTTTACGGCGTTTATCAAAGATCTTTTTGAAGTAAAAGATAACAAGTTTGACCTCTGTGTAACTGCATGATTATTCTATCCTTTTTTCTTTACCAAAACATCAAATCCCATCTGTCCGGTAGTATCTTCTATGTGTTAAAAAGTTTAAAAGACATGTTGTGGTCATTCTTAAATCTTGATAAAGTCCTCTTTTGATCATGCTGCTGTATTTGAGGTTCACGTCATCGTGAGGAACATGTTTTATTTTTACCTCAGTCTTTAATCATTCAGAAGTGCCTGTCTTCCAAATCTGACGTCTCTGCAGGAGTCTGTCTGAAAAGGTGGATATTTGAGTTTCAGCCATGATTAAAGCCAAACTGTTTAAAAAATTACCCTATTTTACTACAGGACTAGTTTCACAAGGGGTTGTTACAGAAATTTCGGTTTCTCTGATGTACTTTCTGCTGTTAACCCCGTCTAAGTCTGTTTTTTTTTCCTCTCACGACTTCTGTAAAAACAACAAAAGGCCTACTGGTTTTCAGTAAACACTTGGTCGTCTGAGAAATCCTGTCCGAATGCGGATGTCTGAGATTGCGGGAAATGTTTTTGCATAAAACACGAGATCGTTTAAAAAGAAAAAATTGAAGAAAAAAAACGTAGCATGTAAAGATGCGCAGAGCAGGTTGAGGTCTGGGTGTAGCTTGGCTTTCGATAACAAATATCAAAGATAAAATGCATAACTGCACTAAAGTGGGATTGTAACAGCACCGCAAACTGCGTTTCAAACTGCTCCAGTTCTAGTAGCTTTCTTCAGGAAAATTCTTGATTAAAATCCAAACTTTCAATATTGGTGGCTAAGTTATAGTTTAGCTCTAACTTCATCACGGTGAAAGCCATGTATCACCTCAGCACCATGGAAACAAACACTTGCAAAAAAATCGGAACTCCAAACCACTGCGCGGTCTTGCAACTTTTACAGGAGTTCCAAGAGTTGGGCGTCAACTTCTCATAGGGAAATAAATGATAATTTAAATACAGATGAGTATATATATATATATATTTAAATACAGATGAATATATATATTTAAATACAGATTAATATATATATATATATATATATATATATATATATTGTTTACATCTTGTCCGTACATGATCCGCAAAACAGATTGTCATGATTTTCTTGTACCATGTGATGGAAATGCTGTATGGCAAGTAATGTTTTTAAAAGTAGTAAACATGGCTTAAAATATTGCAACAAATAAAAAAAAAACTCCAAATAGCACATTTTAAACTATCTTTGGAAAAAAAGGCATTTTGTAAACGCAAGAAACACAAGACTAATCAGATAACAATAGTGTTTTATTACTAAACCCCTTTATCCTCCAACAACACAATAAAATCACAACCAGACTCATAATTATTTCTCTAGGGCCAGTGTTTACTGTTTTTTTCCTGCAAGTATGTGCACAGTCGTGCAAATAAGTGTGGTGGAAAATGCCGAATGTGACTGTGTCTGATAAACGTTAGGTGATTTGTTATGATTGACAGGCTGATGATACGCCTTTGCCTTGCCACGATTACTAAACGCACCTCTTATAACAATAATGTGCATTAATGCCGCATCCACCTGCCCAATAGTCACGGCTGTGTAAAGGGTTAATTTAACGATCTTTCTTGTAATGTTTGAGGCTTTACATGGAATACACCACGGTGCTGTTTTCAGAAAACATCCCAATTGACAGCCAGAAGGGAGGAGTGGTTGGATTCATAAATTCTGTTTGGATAATGTCATGCAGCCCGTCTCTCCAAAACACGAAAACATGCTGTGGATGTTGACATCACCTTCCTATAAACTTTGCAACATCTGTTCTTTATGATAAATGATCTATTTGGGGCTTTTTGTATTTGCAGTGAGTAGTTATAAGTTATGGACGGTTGTAGAAAGATCACTTGAGATTATTCTGTGTATTTCTTTGGATTACGACGTGACTGTTCTCTCTATCTACAGATTACAGACAGTTGGAGTTTGCTACCAGAAGAGTCCTCACAAGAAGGAATTTATTGTGCAAAACGAGGTCAATGAGGTGCTGATATCGTCTCACCTTTGACCTTTTTGAGGAATGTAGAGCAGCGTCACAATGTCTCGGTGACATCAAGTATTTCTGAACGAATCAATGACGAGGTGAAACGTCTCATCCGAATACCAAAGATACCTGGAAAAAAAGCTGCTATTTCAAAGCGGAATTCATGGCAACTAAAAGGAAAGAATCCACGGAAACCATGCTCTTTCTCTGGCTTATATCTTGGACCAAATGGATTATTTTGGCGGGAGTTTTACAATCGTCCATGGCAAGTGATGATGTTGCAGCTGCACGCATCAGTTTCACACACAGTAAGTGCATAAATTATTCAATTATTCAACAGATGCTTTCTTATTTAAAGCCTTGTCACTTGATCGTATACTAGACCAATGTGAGCTTGCAGGAGTTGGGTTCATTAGGTTGGGTTTCATTGGTTGAGTTTGTGTCTTGTTCCTTCAGGGACTACTTTTATGAGCATTGATTGCGGAGGCTAATAATACTTTTGATTAAGTGTCTGTTAAAGAGTAAGTTTGAAGAAACTTCTGTTCAAAGGTTGATGGTAATGAATTTTTATTACCCTAAAGTTTACTGCTCACCAGAAATCATACAAATTTAATAGTTGCAGCAGTTGCTTAATGTTTAGTTTAGAAAAGTTTCATTTTTTTGGTTCCAAAAAGAAGCTCCTTATATCACTCTTTATATTGCTGTTGTATCTCCTCTGCGATTTCACGTGGCCCAAGATGTGGCTCTATTATTGGCTGCAGCTAATCTCAGGCATTATTTCCAGTCACACTGCATGATTGTGACTCGCCGACAGATCCAGTTATTTACCACGCCCTATATCTCAGGACATCCCTGTGAATCTTTGGTACTTCACACGTGTGCATGAGCTCCGATCCGCCTGCGATTCTGGCCAAAAATTGGCATGAGATTGTCTGCGACTCAGAATCGTGGCTAAAACCATGTAGCCGCCTTTATGAACCCCACAGTTAGGCTCCAACACTTGCCCTAAACCCCCAAATCTAAACACACAGACGGGAATGACTGTGTGGGCTTACTGAGTTCTTGTACTGCAGCTAGATAATATTGATATATGTCATAGAGGGAATTCATTGTGTGAATTAAAGTAGTGATCTCAAAATGATTATCGTATTTTTCGGCTCATAAGACGCACCGGCACATAAGACGCACCCAATTTTAAAAGATGAAGATCTAGAAAAAAAGATTCTGAACCAAAAACTTTTGTAAAATATTTTATATCAACTGTGTAAAAGTTAACAGCCAGACATGTAACATGAACAGACAGTAAACAGTAAAAGTAACAAAAAAAAGGCTGTAATGTTTTTCTTTGCCCCCACTCATCACTCTAAAGTCCACCATTCGTTATCACCATCACTGTTCCAGTGCAACATTGCCCCCACATTAGTAATACCGTAATAGCCAGTAACATTGTCACTACATTACTAATAATAGCAGTAACATTGTCACTACATTACTAATAATAGCCAGTAACATTGTCACTACATTACTAATAATAGCCAGTAACATTGTCACTACATTACTACTAATAGCCAGTAACATTGTCACTACATTACTAATAATAGCCAGTAACATTGTCACTACATTACTAATAATAAGTAACATTGTCACATTACTAATAATAGCTAGTAACATTGTCACTACATTACTAATAATAGCCAGTAACATTGTCACTACATTACTAATAATAGCCAGTAACATTGTCACTACATTACTAATAATAGCCAGCAACATTGTCACTACATTACTAATAATAGCCAGCAACATTGTCACTACATTACTAATAATAGCCAGCAACATTGTCACTACATTACTAATAATAGCTAGTAACATTGTCACTACATTACTAATAATAGCCAGTAACATTGTCACTACATTACTAATAATAGCTAGTAACATTGTAAATACATTACTAATAATAGCCAGTAACATTGTCACTACATTACTAATAATAGCCAGTAACATTGTCACTACATTACTAATAATAGCCAGTAACAGTGTCACTACATTACTATAATAGCCAGTAACATTGTCACTACATTACTAATAATAGCAGTAACATTGTTACCACATCACTAATAATAGCCAGTAACATTGTCACTACATTACTAATAATAGCTAGTAACATTGTCACCACATTACTAATAATAGCCAGTAACATTGTCACCACATTACTAATAATAGCCAGTAACATTGTCACCACATTACTAATAATAGCCAGTAACATTGTCACCACATTACTAATAATAGCCAGTAACATTGTCACTACATTAGTAATAATAGCTAGTAACATTGTCACTACATTACTAATAATAGCCAGTAACATTGTCACTACATTACTAATAATAGCCAGTAACATTGTCACTACATTACTAATAATAGCTAGTAACATTGTCACCACATTACTAATAATAGCTAGTAACATTGTCACTACATTACTAATAATAGCTAGTAACATTGTCACTACATTACTAATAATAGCTAGTAACATTGTCATCACATTACTAATAATAGCCAGTAACATTGTCATCACATTACTAATAATAGCTAGTAACATTGTCATACATTACTAATAATAGCTAGTAACATTGTCACCACATTACTAATAATAGCTAGTAACATTGTCACTACATTACTAATAATAGCCAGTAACATTGTCACTACATTACTAATAATAGCTAGTAACATTGTCACTACATTACCAATAATAGCCAGTAACATTGTCACTACATTACTAATAATAGCTAGTAACATTGTCACCACATTACTAATAATAGCCAGTAACATTGTCACTACATTACTAATAATACAGTGGTTCTCAAACTTTTTTAGTCGAGCCCCCCCTTTAAACCTTTAAAAGAATCTGGGCACCCCCAGATGTAAAATAGTAATTAATTAATAATTATTTTAATGTAAAATAAATGTAACTACTCCTTAATGTTAAATAACTCATTATTTATAACTTATTTAAGTGACAATTCGGTTGCATGGTGTTAAGATATGATCCTTATGCGCTCTTACCTGGTTAGGAACACTACCCAATTGCAGAGCACGTTACTTACGTTTGTTATCTCGTATGTACATGTGTGAGATGTACCGTTGAGAGATGATTTGAGTTTGAGTTTATTAAAGAAGAGTTTCAGTCATTGAGAGCGTTTTGTTTTCCTCACGCGAGCAAGAGAGAGAGAGAGAGAGAGAGAGAGCGCTCATCTGTGCACCTGACGTCAACACAGGGAAACAATTGTATGCTTGCTGTTCTAATATAATGCTCTGCATTCGCTCGATAAGACGCACCAACTTTTCCCCCTCAGTTTTGGGGGAGAAAAAGTGCGTCTTATGAGCCGAAAAATACGTTAAATATAGGGATGCACCGAAATTAAAATTCTGGGCCAAAAACGAAACCAAAAACTTTGGATGCACTTGGCCGAAAACCGATAACGAAACTAAAAATGGCATTAAAAACATGTTTTGTATTAAAAACTTTTATTGATAGTAAATAACAGTAATAAGGCTGTTTAACAATAACAAAACTAAATAAAATTTCTTTCTGTAATAAAATTGTGCAAAAAATATTCTAGCTGCTTTTTTACTTTGAAGTGCTTCTTTGAAGTGCTTTGAAGTGCTTCCAAACCGCCGACATACTCCGTGTTTGATGCGTAATGACAGCGCGAACGAGACAGGAGAATGGGGGATGCGTGGTGACAATTTCGTATTTTATTATCGGCGCGTTCTTGAGTTTCGGCCAAAACCGAAAATGCTATTTTGGCCGAAAATTTTCGGAAGCCGAAATTTCGGTGCATCCCTAATTAATCTTATAAGTTTAAAAGCTTTTTGGTGTAGAGCTATGGGATCTTTGGCCAATGTAAAATAATTATCAAACATATTTTCCTCTTATATAACTCTTATATAACATTGTCTCTACTGATCAATGGATTCATGGTGTGTGTGCATCATCCAAACAATTTAGTTTGAGACTATTATGATGTCAACAAAACGCTCTTTCAGATGAGTTTCAGATGAAGTGCATAGGGAACAAAACACAAGCTTGGTGTGGCAATTATGCCCAGACTGCATAGAATTTGTGTATTGAAAGGTGTGTGTCCCGTAACTATGTTATTGATTTTATCCCCACACACTATATTAATCCACTTTGGGTGACTTTGGGTCACAGATGAATTTGAACGAGTGATTCAATTCATATATAGAGTTATGTCTCACTATCCTAACATATGCTTAATTACAACCCTTTAGGAAGAGTATCAATAAGTCAGCCCATGAGGAGTAAATGACTTCTTCACTTCTTTGTTTTTTTAGCAACAAACACCAGATAACCAACTTGGGTAGGGCACTTTGGGTGATTTTAAGATCAAACATAACATATAGTACTTGGAGAACTGGAGATGGCATGTAAAGCATTTATACAGGAACTTGAAAACGTGGTGTACAGTGCTGAGCCATCTTCCTGTATTTTAGAGTTTCAATTTAAATGAACATGAATCTGCTCCTCCCGGAGCAAACGGTGCTCATCTCTGTTCTTCGTTTAAAATCAAATTTGTGCAGCTCAGCAGATGCTGTATGTATTTCACTTGTCTGATCCACAGTGCAAAAAAGATTTAAGAACACTGAGCTTGGCTATTAATTTAATTATTTACACTATTTCACAGAATTAGATTTATTTAAAATATAATTTACATTAGTTTTTTCATAAAATATATATAAATATAAAATATTTATATATTTGTCAATCATAAAATATATATAAAAACCTTTATATTTGACTGTAATTACAAAAAAATATCTAGACGACTTCATACCCCCCTACATTAGTCAGAAAATGTTGATTCTGAAAGGAAACTAAAGGTTTTCTAATAGATTCTATACTACGCAATACTCCCCCTAATATGGGCTATTTACTGCAAACGAGGTTTTTTCATTTTCACCCACAAAAAAAGTGATTTTCCTAAAAAATTAGGAAACCCCTTTTACAAAAATGAGTACACCCCACTAGCTGCACTTATGACTACAACATTCTAATGAAAAGACGTCAACCACGGGTGAATCTAACGATGCATTTAAAAGGAATCCAGCAGACAGTGGAAGTAAAAAAGGGCATTACAAAGAAAAGCACACCTCCCCCCATGTTTCATGCTGTCAGCAATGGCTCCTCATGGAAGAAAAACGTCACAAAACCTGAGACAGGATTTTTATTCAGTGAAAATGGAAGGTGGAAGTGCAACCATCTCCACAGGAGCGTCTTCTCATTTCATTATATGGAGTTAAATACGACTTCAAAGAAAACTCAGCCTTGTGAAAAGTTTGAAAATTGTTCTTTTTTTCATTGAGCAACTGATTTAATTCATACTTTTTAAATGGGGTCCTGAGCACTGTTTTTTTAGTGTAACATGTCAATGATTTAGTCCTTATAAACTACTTTTACCATTGCTAAAACATGGCATTTAATTACTGCCTAACTTTAGGTTTATCGTCAGTTGATGGAGCTATTTTACGGAATGCCCTTCTGTCCCCATTTCCCTTAGACTCATGCAAACATTTGGGTCAGTTGTAGAGCAAATGATGTCCTCAAAGATCCATTAAATCAGTAAACATTTGTTTGAGTTATTCAAACCACACAGAAACACAGATGCACTGAATCGAGATAAAAGTTATGCTCATCACTCGTAGCAGGCTCATCGTTTATTGGCCTAAAATTACTTGAAAGAGGGTTTATTTCTGTAAAAACTAATGTTGATGACCTCCCAGGTAAACATTATAGATGTGCACAGCTCTGAAATAATCCATGTGCTCTTAGTTTTTTTAGGAATTTTAAAAATATCATGATGGTTAGTGCTGGCTGATTAATTGTAAAGCAATCGGCATTCAGAAGCTATATATGTTCATTAGGGGTGTAACGGTACGCTAAAATCGTATTCGGTTCGGCACAGTGTCTTGGAGAGCTCGGTTCGGTTCATTCGGTTCGGTACAAAACAATAAGAACTTACATAATCTTTATTTTGAAAAGCTGCCAATACACAATAGAATTCTTGCATAAAATAAATAAAAGTGACACTTTTGGGTGATATTTTAAATAAATTGCACTCTTTATAAAGAAAAGCACATTTTTTTTAATAAAAAAAATGAAATACTGCAACTAGTTAGGATAGATAGGATAGATTAACCTATCCACATTTTCTGAAGAGAGCACAGATCTGGTTGCAGTGACTACCTCCAGCAGTAAAAAATGTTAGATGTGTTGCCTGCCCGATCTCCGTGGAACAATGTCGGCATACAACTTTAAATTTATCCACTCGTCTATCCCCGTTATGTATTTTAACAGAGAAGTCAAAGTGTTCCCAAACAGGAGACCGTCTTTAAGCTCTGGCTTCTCTTTCGCTATGTCCATTTCTCACAGCTACTAATGCACCGCTACTGTGTTTCACTCAATAGCGTCCGTGCGGAAACTCGCCTAGGAACATAGTTCCGCTGCGCTTAATATCGCGCTAATAATACATTTATATAATTTAATAAAAATACCGAATACCGAAACGGTACGCAAGTGTCCCGAACCGAACAGGCCGTACTGAAACGGTTCAATACATCCCCGTGAACCGTTACACCCCTAATGTTCATATTTTCAAAGTCACCTGACCCCGCTCCGTAAACGTTTTTTCTTAGACAATGTGTGCGTTATTTCAGTTGTTCATTTAGTAGAGAGTGTGTGTTTCTATTTATTATTTTAATAGTCAAGTAATGTGCCCTTCATTCCTGCGAACATTTTTACTGTACAGAACTTTTCTGTGAACTGCGAGAGCAAAAATAATAATTATAATAAAATAATCGTAATCGAGCTAAAAGACTTTAACATGACGCGTTACTCAAACTGCTTGAAGCAAAAATGAAAACACTATTGTATACTACTGTCTAATATTTTCTACGAGCACTAGGGAGTGCCACAATATTACAGTTCACTCCTCGGTTCGCGATTGTGAACCGAGTTCCTCATTTAAATACATTGTGTATGTATTAACAGTAGTTTCACATGTAAAAAGGTAGATGTCAGGGAATGAAACACATGTCTATGAGCAAATGTCCAATCAATGATCGGCTCCTTTGGTAAATATCCAATCAGAGTGCGCTAAAGTAACAGGAGGACGGGACTTCTAGTGTTAGGAATAGTCATGGCGACTTTGCTGACGAATACGAAAAAGATGGAAAACTAACGTTAAAAAAATCTCTCTGTGTGCCAACAATGTTTTATCAGATGTAATTATTCAAAGGGCAACCTATGAAATACGAGCGCTCTTCTGCGCCGTCTTCACACAGCTGATCCTGATTTTAGGACCCCTAGGCACCCGTAACTTTTGACTGCCTTTTGACTTTGACTTCCTGCACTAATCTGCTTGCAGCTGAAGAAGCTCAGGCCCACCTTGCTACGATTGTTTATTTTATGGTTTTAATTTAAAGTAAAAAAACATTTTTGTAGATGTTTCTTGATGTTTGATTTAGTGAAAACAAGTAAATTATGAATGCACGTTATTTATCTGTTCATGTGATCCATACCAAAAATTATTGAAAAAAATTTTTATTACCTAAGCATTCAGAACCGAACAGAAAACTGCGGTACGTACCGAGCTGTGAGCTTTGTGTACCGCTGCATTCCTAACGAGCATTGTGATTTTTAAGGACAGTTGAGTTCATGATGCCATCGATAAAATGTTACTCCCAAATAGGGCTGAACGATATTGGAAAAAAATTACATTGCAATATAATTTTTCCAAACAATATTTATTGCGATATTGAGAGCCATCAATCCAGGCTAAAGTCAATAATTACTTATTAATAATTTCACTAATAAGCAAGCTTCATTACAAGTGACTAAAAGGTCACTTAATATTTTATTGCCAAAAAAAAAAACATTTTATTTACAAAGGTCCGGGTTTGTTTTTTTTCTCAGCTGTGGAATATAGTAGAGTAGTTCCTGTCAGCTGAAGACAGAACCCAACCTTGCCACAGAAGGTTTCCCCTTCATCAGAAAAAAATCTCTATAAATATAAATATATTACATCAGATTAGATTTATCCAAAAGAAACCCTTATGTTTCTATACAAAAATTAGCAAAAGATAAAAATAAATTAATGAAGCAACATGTTGTTGGAATCAAGAGCATGAGCAGTTTTAAAAGCAATATTATAAAAAGTCAATTTATATAATATCAAAAATGACACAATATATTGTAAAACATTATTGTTTGGAATGAACCCTGTGTATAAAAACTTTTATTACATATGACAGTGATTGAAAATTCACAAAACTCACAGGAGCTCTCGATGATGGTATAAACATCTTCTTTCACTATTTACAAGTGTTTTGGCACTGGAATCTAACACTTTAGTGGGCCAAAAACGGTTAAAGAATAAGAGCAAATAAGGGAAAAAAGACACATGTGCGCGAATGCGGAAGAAGAATCACGTACAGAACACGGTAAAAATAGTTAAATCTAACACTAATAAACCTATTACTGCTACTAAGATAATGGTTATATTATTATATACAGTATAAATATTATATTTACAGTGAAATCTCCGCTAAACTGTTGATAAAGCGATCACAGGAAACCAATCACACGTCTGTCACTGATCTCCTGTGCTCCTGGTGAAAGTTCTGTTTCTCTCTGTTTGTTGCCATTAATAAAAATCTAGTAATGGTGTTTCTGCTCCTGCACGCTCCCGTTGATTTTTATTCCCGTTCTATAAAAAGTTTATCCCATCCCATGGGAATCACGAGACCCGCTGGAAATCCCGACAAATGTCATCCTCAATGAGGTGTCACACTGGCAAAGTCGCGCACCTCTTCATCGCGCATTTTTAGTAGTGAATGGTTCCTGTGCCGCTGCTCACTGCTCACAATCACGGTGGAGGCACGCGGAACGTACATGTGACCCCAGCAACAAGCCACACAACAAACTCATGTTTTGCTACATGATGCTACCGTTCTGTTATGCACCATGGGCTTCTACCCCTCACATCGTATGTTCCGGCATATGTTCGCACATCGCGATGTCAATGTCAAAACAGAATATCATTCAGCCCTACTCCCAAACACCGCCATCAGGACACCGCCACCACCATGTTTCGCTTAACAGTCCCAGAGCCCAGGGAATGACGAGCCGTTATCTCTTGTGAGTAAAGTGGGATTTAGACACACCATTTCACCAGGAACCAAGGTACAACATGCCCAGCTGTCATTACATCCTTGAGAAGTCAATCCCCCAGAAATGCTTATAAAAAAGAATGTCCCCACCATGCTCAGACTGCAGTCAGGGCAGGATAGAGATGGAGCAAAAAGTGTGGAGG
Organism: Danionella cerebrum; assembly: GCA_007224835.1. Lineage (NCBI taxonomy): Eukaryota > Metazoa > Chordata > Actinopteri > Cypriniformes > Danionidae > Danionella > Danionella cerebrum. Next base: position 38,206 of record SRMA01025370.1, read on the forward strand.
AGATTGGGAAGTAGAGGGCGTTTTTGTTTATAAAACTCTACTCAAGAGCAGAGCACTGATGCTGAGTGAATAGACTATTTTATACTCTGGTTATTTGTTTTTTTTTTCGTTTTTTTTTCTTACATACCGTTTACTGTCTGATTTGCACTTTTACAGACCACTGATGCCATCCCTGTTTGTTATTTTTAATGTCGTCTATTTTCTGTTTATCCCTGAGTAAACAGGTCAGTTTCTTGTTACCAACCATTGTGTATTCAAACTCACATAAGTCAGCTGGCTAGATGTATCAAGAGTACTAAAACCCTTTTCAATATGAGTCTAATAACTAAGTAAGAAGGCTAAATAACTTTAATACATGCTGGTCAGTATCGGGCGCCAGTATCGGTATCGGCTCGGAAGTGAATATACAGTGGTACCCCGAGATACGATTGCTTCGAGTTACGAAATGTCTCGCGGGAAATTTTTGCTTCGAGATGCGATAAAAATTAGAGATACGAACACCTACAAGCAGTTCTGCTGTATTTTCCGCTTGACGTCATGACGTCACTATGCACTTCCAGGTCACGTTGCGTTGTGCTTCCGGGTGCTGATACACTTCAACAACACAGCGAAACATTATGTATAGATTACTAATAATGTGCTATAACAAATGTTAGTCAGGGTGTCGTAAAATAACATTTATAACGTGGAAAGTGCTGTTCTGTAGCGCAACTTAGAGAAACTCTGTGACGCATTCTCAGAAGTGTCTCTCCATCTGTCTGCGCTTGTGCTTGAAACCGTGTTGGTGTCAGTAATTAGTGAAATATCTTGAGAAAGTTTGACTTTCTTGAGAAATTTGATATCTTGAGAAAGTCATCCGTTCCTCCTCCTCCGACACATCGCTTCACTTAAGGCAAGGTTTCACATTTGTGTACATATTACGTATTTTACATGTGTTTTATTCTGTTTTATTATCATTTATTACATTAACAATGTGTAGATTTAAGGATTGAAGAAACTATTTTTCTCTGGTTTTCCATTTGTTCATCTACTTATTCTGTTGTTTCTGAGAGCCATTACACGGATTTGGCGTTTTACATGTAAAACTTCCTTTGAGATACGAAATGTTCGAGACGCGAACGTCACCCTGGAATGGATTATATTTGTATCTCGGGGTACCACTGTACAATATCGTTATCGGATCTGAAGTGCAAAAAGCTGGATCGGGACATCCCTAATCTGTATAAATTAATTAAGTTGGTTTTGTAAGTTTGGGTAAAAAAGTAATTTTTCTTTATCTTGTTAATTAAATAAACCTGTGTTTACAACATTGACAATGTGCTATTTGTGCTAAAAACTAAATTTACTTTGTATTTTGTACATATTTTATACGTTGCTGCAGAAAGCGAGCGTAAGCGGATCATAAAAAATGGACACTGACGCTCCGGCTCCACTCCTGTTGTGCACTGACTTGCCGACACTGCTCATTAAATATCACGGGTGCCGCAAAAAATATTCTATAATTGGGGTGCACTCGTTTTTGAAATGGGGTATTTATGTCTGCGCACATGAACAAATCTTTGCTGGCAATCAAAGGCCCACCTTTGTAGGAGTGTTTTGTAGTATGGTGTCTCATAGAAAATGTTGATTCTGAAAGGAAACTAGAGGGTTTCTGACAAATTTTGATACATTTGTGCATTTAACAGACTCTTATCCGATCGGGAGGAAAAAAACAGATGAAGTTAATCATAAAAAGTATATTTATAAGACTTTTTTTCCTGAGTATCTTAGTCGTCACTCTGAAATGATTCGATTGGTTCTGAAATGTATTTCGCCGGTGTGTGTTCAGGTGCTGAAGGCCGTTTGGTGAGCACGTTTTCTGTGGATGGTGTTTCTAACTATTCAGCCCTTCTGCTGAGCCCAGATGAAAACAAGATCTATGTGGGAGCCAGGGAGAACATTTTCTCTCTCAGCCTGGACAACATCAGCGTGACGCATCTCCAGAAAACAGTACGTGCATGAGAGGGAGAGAGAGAGAATGCTTGCAGTTATGCGTAGGAGGTGATTTTGAAGTTACTCAATGTTTGTTTTCATTTTGTACAGCTCACATGGAGCACTCCTGAAAGGAAACGGACGGAGTGTATCTTCAAGGGAAAGGACCCTCAGGTATGTGTGTGATGATAATGGACACGCTGCAGTTTTGTTCTTTAAGATAACCCGAGTCTTCTGTGTTTCAGACTGACTGTTTCAACTACATCAAGATCTTACTGCGACTAAACAGCACACACATGTTTGCCTGCGGAACGTATGCCTTCAGCCCTGTCTGCAGCTACATCGTGAGACTGCTTTTCTGTTTGCACGGATCAGTGTTTTGAAGCTCTGTCCACACTGCAAAAAACGCTCTTGGAACAAGAAAAAAAAATTCAAATCTGACATCGGGGCGAGCAAATTAGATTTTATGAATTTTAAAAATAGACAAAAAAAAACAAGTGTTTTCAAGCTGTTTACAAAGTAAAACTGTATCAGTCACAAGTAAATGTGACACTTTTATAAAGAGCTCGATTCCAAGCTCCAGCTCTTTGTAAAGTCCTCCATTTTTTTGATTATTAGCTCAAGATTCAAACTCAGGTGGCACTGTATATGTGAGAATTCATCATTAATTCCTTCGTTCATTTTCCAACCCGCTTATTCCCTTTTTGGGGTCACGAGGGTCTGCCGGTGCCTATCTCCAGCGCACATTGGGCAAGAGACAGGTGTACACCCTGGACAGATCACCAGTCCATCGCAGTCGACTGAGAATTTATAGTTTAAAAGAACTGTGAAAAACTGAGGAAGAACAGCACCAACTTAACATTGTTTGCGCATAGTACCAAGATATATGGTATTGTCTTAAAACTATGTATTTTGGCTTATAATTGACTTTATTTTTTTAAGATAACTAAATGTTTTTTTATTATAAAAATTTTGTTGAAAAACAGTATTAAAATGAGAATATTTATGCTTAAAACTAGTCTTTAAAATAATAATTGATATACAAAGGAACTAAAACCAGAAATAGCTTAAGTTAAAAAGTTACTTTATGCTACAAATTCAAATTTGCTTTGGAATTTTTGCTTGATCAAAGAAGACTTTATGATTTTTTTTTTGTCCTGAGATGGGTGAAGTTAACATTGATTTTTTATTTTGGGTGTACAAAATATCCTTAGTTTCATGTTTTTAGATCAGTAAAAAAAATGTCATGTTCTTAGATCAGTGGCAAAATCAGAAGCAAGTGATCAGAAGTCACATTTTTCAAAATAAACTAAATATTTTTGAAACGGGTAACAAGAGAGACACGGACACACTGGCACTGTTGAAGGGCGCACAGGACGCTTTATTAAATTTAAGCTGGTGGTGAGCACGCGGGGTGAGTGTGCTGGGGTACTCCGGGGTGCTTTCACCCTGTTAGATCCAGTGGTACGTGGGTTTCCGGACCAGATATGTGTGATTCCGCTGTGCAGGTGCATCTATGATGCTCTGGGCTCACCAGATCTTGTTGGAAGATGGGCGGTCTAACACCAAGCACACTGGATGAAATCCAGGCGAGCCTCAGCTGGCCCGACTACGAAACACTAGACTCAGACAGTGGCCAAATGCGCGCATGCCGATGAGTAGCTCCTGGCAAACACTGATCAGCCCCGCACTCCGTCACAATATATACCCTACAAGTCTAAACTAGATAATAATTCTTCTGAAAATAAGAAAATCAAGATTTTAAAGTTGAATTTAAACTTTTTCAGCTTTTAGATTTGGCCATGATGATGAGAATAACGGGTGTGTTTCGTTTTCGTGAAATATTCATAGAATGTTTCTAGCTTCTCACTGGAAACCGATGAAAAGGGGGAGCAGATCATGGAGGACGGCCGAGGACGCTGTCCGTTTAATCCAGAATATAGATCTACAGCGATTACAGTCGGTAAGTGCATTTGCTCTTTGACTAAGCATCATTTGTTTGAATGAGCGCTGATGGAAGCTTATGTGCTTTAGATGGAGAGCTGTACACTGCCACAGTCAGTAACTTCCAGGGGAATGAACCCACCATATATAGGAGTCTGGGATCCGGCACCCCTCTCAAAACAGAGAACTCTCTCAACTGGCTCCAGGGTAAACACAAACACTTCCTGTACGAGGAGATAAATATCTTAAAGTGGACGGCAGCATCAGTGATTACTGCAGACTTTCTCACGCGTAATGAAACAGAAAATGACTTACTGATGCAGAGGTTAAATAAACACGTCTACAGCTAGACTTTGCTTTATTCAAGTGGTTTTTTTCTGCTTGCTGTGTCCCACCAGACCCAGCATTTGTAGGTTCTGCACATATTAATGGGATGGACCAGGAGAGGACTGACGGTCAGATCTACTTTTTCTTCAGTGAGATGGGGAAGGAGTTTGACTTCTTTGATAACACGCTGGTGTCCAGGATTGCACGTGTGTGTAAGGTAAGATGAAGTCAGTCAGAACTGAAACAGAACACGCACGCTCACATTCACAACTGTTATCTTTTATTGACACAATTCTGTGGCATAAACCTTTGCTGACAACCACAAAGGTTGGAAGTTGGTTGTATTTGGTTTCCAGGTTTGTACACGTTATAAACAGCCCTGGATTCGGGCTCTGACTTATTTATGCCCCTTGGGCCGGGCTTGTTTTAGTCTTTTAAGCATATACACTCACATTTATATTTATTTACTTTTATATATTTGCATTTATTAATTTAAAACAAACGATAAGAACTAGATGATGTTAAAGCAAATATCGAAAAACTATTTACCTACCACGTGGAGTCTGACAGATACCCATCACGCGCATTGGCGTACACGCCTAAGCACACGGGTTTAGCTCGGCATCGATTCACCTCACGGGCAGAACATGGAGAACATAATGCGTAGAATCGCCAACGGTGAATTTAAAACTCAGAAAAACACAAAAGGAAAGGCAAACCTCTGGTCTGTTTTTGAAGTAGTGACGTCAATAAATAACGAGTCGACTGGTTATGATTATTCTGCCGGGGTTTACCCGTTTTAGGAGACTCTCATTTTCTTTTTGGAATCGTTATATTCTTCACTAAACTGTTCGCTATAGGCTAATGTTGACTAAGGCTGTTATTCTTAGCGTATTTGTTTAGATGTTACATTTTCTTAAAATTTTTACAAGTTGCACTTTAAAAATATATAATAAAAGATATAATAAACTAAAACATTGATTTGTTTGTTTTTTTTATTATTTTTATTGTTATTATATTATATATTTTTTATCTTTTTAAACCCAAGTTTCGAATTGAAACCCAAGTGGTTTGCAATAAAACCCAAAGATTAAAAAATATAATAATAAAATAACATTAAAAAACAAACACATCAATGTTTTAGTTTGTTAGCATTTTTGTATTTATTATATCTTTTATTATATAATTTTAAAGTGCAACATGTAAAAAAAAAAACCAGAGTCCATGTGGCCATGGCCTGAAGAATCTGGCTTCTGGTTTCTCTGGGGTTTAGTTTTTAAGCTGATGAATGAGGTGAGTCACAGGAGCATGTGAACATTGCTCTGTTAATGCTCACTTCTGTGTTACTTTTCCAGACCTCACTCCCACAGATGCTCCCCAACAGATGGTAATAACTCCGTAATGTTCTGATATATTTCGATAAATGGTTACAGCAACAATATATAAGCATGGCCTCCGCTCATGATCTAATACAGAGTGTTTGGTGAGGGTGAGTGTTTGTCCCTCCAAAATGTTCGGAAAACAGAGCGTTCTGCCCCCCCTGTTGGACTTTAAGGGTACTTTGAAGGAGCGGGTCTTAAAATCTCCTCTTGTTTGAAACATAATCCCTGTATCATTCGTTCAGTTCGACAAAAAAATAGTAAAACATTTGGTACGGTTTTTTTTAGATTCTAAAAACAAATGAAGAGATTAGCATTTTATTTTTTTACCTCTTTTATTCCTTTATGTGACCTGGAAATGTATTTGAATTCTACATCTATGTACATTTATTCAACATTCAGAGATTTTTTTAAATTCATTTTCTGCAATGTTGGCTCATTTTAGTTTTGGAATTTGACATAAATGTAATTTATTTAAAAAATAAGCCTCTAAAGCTGGTTCCATTTATTCCATCTAGAGCTGGGCACGAAAAAAAATCCACGATTTTTTATGACAAAAAAATCTTTTTACGATTTAAATAGATTTTTTTCACTCCTATTTAAAATCAGTCTACAGAGACCAAAGAAAATGTTCAAAATACACTATAACTGATAATAAAATATTATTAATAATAGCACTGTAATATTATCAACTTATACATTTTGGTCTATTTTTTTTATTAAATTGAAATGACACAAAATACAATCTGCACAGTTATTTTATTAAATATTCATTTACATATATTAATCTTAATATATGGCAACTGCGAGGGCCGAAGGTGCTCCGCGCGCATTCAACGGGAGCGCTGAGGGCGAACACGCAGTCTACAGATCTGGGCAGCGTTTGCATATTACGTTAAAGATTAAATCGATTTTCATTCAAGCACATCGATGTACACCACAAAATCAACCATCTGTAAATTGTGTTCAGAGTGAAGTTCAGTTGTTATTGATGTGATTGAACCGTTTGATGGCGAAACAATGATATTGGGGTGTAAATAGGAGTCCGCACTTGCTCAAAGATTGTAAAATTCGGCGTCCTCCACTTAGCAGCGCAAAGTCTGGGCTTTGTCTAAAAAGTAAAAAAACAAAAAAAAACAAGAAGAAAATACAATTTTTGAAAAATTTCACAGATTATATAACAATTTGAAGGAATTAAATAAAGTCTTTGCACAAGGAAGGGTTTGATTATCTAGAGAAGCACCTTCTGGCTCCACCAGCAACACATGTGAAATACCGTACTCCCAGTTTGAATCACCTCCATCATTGTTTGTATGACTTCAGGAGGATCAGGGTGGGGAGAGAGTCCTGCAGAAGAAATGGACCACATTTCTGAAAGCCCAGCTCCTGTGCTCTTTACCAGGGGATGGCTTTCCTTTCAACATCATACAGGATGTGTTTGTGCTTCCCGCCAAACACAGAAAAAACACTCTTCTTTACGCAGTGTTCACTTCTCAGTGGTAAGTACAGTAAAGGAAGCGGGCTGGGGGAAGCTATGGATTTTGTGTGTTGAAGGTTTTGTGTTTTATAGGAGTAAAGGTCAGGCTGGTAGTTCAGCCGTGTGTGTGTTCAGCATGGAGCAAGTCGACAGAGCCTTCTCTGGCCGCTACAAGGAGGTGAATCGAGAGACACAGCAGTGGTACACATACACTCAGCCCGTCCCTGAACCACGGCCTGGGATGGTAAGAACACACACACACACATTCTAAATGCTCTGTCCACCTTATTTTTCACGTAAGCGCGGGCGCCGCCATTTTCGAACTATAATAGTAGTAGGTGTATTGTGGTTCTGTAGTTTCGACTGTGTACTTTACGCAGTTAGGGGGTGTCATAATAGTTGGTTAACATGGCACACAAAATGGACAAAATCCTCCGAGTGTGTGCAGCGCTTGTAAACATGCAAGGTGACATCATCCATGAGGATACAGAATAAAAACGGCTACATTGTTCACCATCTGCCTTGTTTCTTAAACTTATAATTTGTACATAATTTACACTTTAAGTTGTTGAATGTAAAATGTTGAATGTAGTTGTGTATATAAAACTACAAACTCACTACTGCTAATTCAGATAAACTAATAAAAAGCCTTTATATTGAATTTATACTTTCATTTATTAGAACGGTGTATATTGTGTAGTTGTTTGGAATTATTCAGTGTGGCTTCTTCTACACACAAACCATTAAATGTACTGCTTTTACACAAATATTTTCAGGATCTTGTATTACTTCTTTTTCCCTATATATGCACACACACAAACACACAATCAAAATGCAATTTATTTTGATTTCTTGCCATTTGATGCCAAGTTGTCACTTTTTTAAAACTCATGGTACAAAAGGAAAACATTCTGAATATTCAGTGCTTTTATAATTTCGCATGGAAGACCCGTCTACTCCGAGCAACAATACGAAATAATTGAAAATGTCTTCATAAGTTTTACAAGGCCATCCTCCCACTTAGTTATACACCGCGGGTGTGGTAAATATTTACCATCACAGCATTTAATAGTGTTCTGCGTGTGCTCCCACCACATCGCTGCTGACGCTCCTTACATACCGGCTAGCAAAACGGAAGTCTAACACATTATGAGGAAGTACGTCGTCGTATTTACTTCCGCGTTGCAAAATAAGGTGGATATCAGAGGAAACACTGATCATTGTGTGTTTTTCTTTTCTGCAGTGCATCACTAATGCCTCCCGGCAGCTGGGGATTGGCTCGTCCCTGGATATGCCAGATAAGGTACTCAACTTCGTCAAAGACCACTTTCTGATGGACAGTCCGGCCAAAAGTCAGCCAGTGCTCTTTACACACTCTGTGCGCTACACTCAAATCGCAGTGCACCGCGTGCAGGGCCTGCAGCGGGTGTACCACGTAATGTTCATCGGCACAGGTGTGTTGCTTACTCATGGGCATCTGATTTTATGAGATTGCTTTGTTTATATTTATCTGTTGATGTTGATTTGACAGATAACGGACGTTTGCAGAAGGCTTTGAATGTAGCTGGAGCTAAACACGTTATCGAGGAAATCCAACTGTTCACGGTGCATCAGTCAGTGCTACAAATAGAGCTGGACTCAGTGAAGGTGTGACAACAGAAAATGCTAATCATTCCAGTCATATGCAACTGAATATTTATCTCTCTGTGCTTAATCTTTTTCTACGCTCAGTTATTTCTCTTTTTGTACTCAGTTACATCTCTTATTTTGCTTAACCATTTCTCTCTTTTCCAGTTATTTCTCTCTCTGTGCTCAAAATTCTTTTTCTGCTCAGTTACCTCTCTTTGCTCAACTATTCCTCTTTGCTCAGTTAGTTCTCATTCTGTGCTCAGTAATCTTTCTTTGCTCAGTTACCTCTGCCTTTGCTCAGCTATTTCTCTCTGTGCTCAATAATCTTTCTCTCTTCTCAATCATTTCTCTTTCACTGCTCATTTACCTCTCTTTGCTCAACTATTTCTCTCTTTGTTCAGTTATTTCTATTTCCTCAATAATCTTTCTGCTCAATAATTTCACTTTCTCTGCTCAGTTAGTTCTCATTCTGTGCTCAGTAATCTTTCTTTGCTCAGTTACCTCTGCCTTTGCTCAGCTATTCCTCTCTGTGGTCAATAATCTTTCTTTCTTCTCAATCATTTCTCTTTTACTGCTCAGTTATCTCTCTTTGCTCAGTTATTTGCTCAGTTTGCTTCAATAATTTCTCTCTCTTCTCAATAATGTAGCTTTCTCTGTTTCTCTTCATGCTCAGTCTTATTCTCTTTTCGATCATTTCTCTTTCACTGCTTAGTTACCTATCTCTGCTCAGTTAGTTCTCATTCTGTGCTCAGTAATCTTTCTGTCTGCTCAGTTACCCCTCTATCTTTGCTCAGATATTTCTCTCTTTGTGCTCAATAATCTTTCTCTATGGTCAATCATTTCTGTCTCTCTTCTGAGTTACCTTTTTTTTTGCTCAGTTATTTTTTCTGTGCTCAGTAATATTTCTTTCTGCTCTGCTCAATTATTTCTTTATTTGCTAAGTTAGTGCTCTCTTTGTACTCAATACTCCTTGTCAATAACCTTCCTTTGCTCAGCTATTTCTCTCTCTGTGCTCAGTCACTTCTCTTTCACTTTTCTCATTTTGGCAAATAGGGCTTTTGGAAATCACAAAACCAAATAATTAAAAATGTGTTTATTTATATAATGTTTATTCTAAGGTGGAACAGCAGCTAGCGCTAACATTAACTGCAGAATATAGGAAAGCTTTTTCAGGGCTCCGTCTGCACTTTTTTTCATGTTCATTGTTTTTTTTTCTTTTGAAAACAATCAGTGGGCTTGCGCAAATGTATTCCAATATTGAAACCCTATTCCTGAAACTATTCCTTTAGTTGACTTAAATTTCACAACCCTTAGAATGTTCCTATTCCCTCTGATCAGTTTGATGCAAGTTTTGAAACATTCTACGAAGTTTTAGAATCTTTTTATTTTCCCTGAACATTATGATCTACTCTTCTCATGTTTCCCTCTTTTTGTCCCAATCCTCTCCCTCAACAAACAGGGTTCACTCTTTGTAGCGTCACACTCTGGCATTGTTCAGCTGCCAGTAGCAAACTGCAGTTTCCATAACAACTGTGGCGAGTGTGTTTTGGCGAGAGACCCATATTGTGCCTGGACAGGGACACATTGTGCCGACGTCACACGTTTTCCACCCCAAAAGTATGTTTTAAAAGAATACCTATTTTTTCTGGACAAAGCACATCTTTACCAGTCTGTGTGTTTCAGACACTGGCAGCAGGATATTGAGGATGCAGATACTTCAAAGTGCAACATCACCGAGAGCTCGGGTAAATCTACCAATCCTTACATCAATATTCTGTCCGTCGCCATCTGAATGCGTCGTAACGTCAATTCTGTCTCTCTAGTGTCACCACGGTCGTTACCAAGTGCCCGGCAGTCCGATTGTGAGCCCATCGTCATCCCAGCTAACACCCTTCATCTTCTGCCCTGCAATCTTCGCTCCAACTATGCTCAAAGAAAGTGGGTCTACAAGTCTGATATAGATCACTTCCTGTTCCCCAGCGCTGATGGAGGACTGGTGGTCAGTGGCCAAGTCGGGACCAATGAGGTCTTCTCCTGCTGGTCGGAAGAACATGGCTTCCGGCAGCTCTTGGCCAAATACTGTGTGACCGTAGACCCTTCGTCTGACGTTTCAACCAGTCGAGTGGATGCATCTCTTGTGATCGAAAGCATTTCATCAGACGTCTTGACTAGGGATTCGGCACACTCTGCTGTACAGCACATAAAGACGTATGGCACAGAGCTGGCAGTAGTGTGTGTGTTGCTAGCCATGTGCGTGCTGTCATTCGGGCTGTCGGTAGCATATCGACACAGGGGCCGGATGAAAGAAGTGCTGAGAGGAGGAGAACAACAAAATGGACCTCAGAAGAGCCCCATTAGGCCTGGGGAGAGCTTGCCCCTCAATGCTGGCGCACTTCCTTCCTTGCCATCTGAACAAAAAAGCTACCAGACGCTGGAGGAGAACTGTTCGTACGTAATAGCTGCTCAAGAGACAAACTCTGAGCAGGAGGACGCAAGTACACCACAGAAGTGCTTTCGAGAGAGCCATGTGGAGGTCAGTGACATTAGCCCCAGGCCCCGGGTGCGACTGGGCTCGGAGATCCGAGACTCTGTGGTGTGAAATTCAGTTCTATTGAGTTGATTTGCTGTTTTCTACAACAAACACTCAGTAGTCAACGAGCAGCTTTAATGTAGAGGAGGCACACGAGACGGCAAACTAGTCTACTTCCAAACGTTTAAAGATTACAAACTCGGTACGAAAAAAAGGTGAGTCAGGGACAGCTTTTCCAGAGAAACACAAGGGCGATGGAACACAATGTTGTGGTCACTGCCAAGACAAACACTATTATTGTTCGATTTGTAAAGTTCAATTAATTTGTGTTCCATTGAGGGTACTGTAATCTTTAAAGCGGTAGTTGTTCTCGCCTGACCAGGTAGCTCAATCTGAGTGCTATAGAAGGTTTTATTTATTGTTTTTTATTTTTTTCATGTCTAAAAATGGACACTTGGAAATTTGTTTTTCGGTCAAATGTGTACGAACATTAGGAAACGTAGTTTCTTAATAGCGCTGAATGTATATTTACATGTATATGAATGGTAATGTAAAATATAAACTGTTTTGTCGTACCATGGACGTGTTGCTGGTACGGCGAGGGATGGAAGTGTTTGACCCCTTGCTGATTTTTAATGGATATTTTAAAAGGATATAACCTGGTTTGCTGGTAAGCACCCCTTAAAAGGCCAAGAGCCCTGCCTGTGTCAGGTCTCGCCTGCCAGAGATCATTTTTAAAAATGTGGGTGTGGCTTGGTTTTCGATAACAAATATCAAATATAAGTGCTTCATTACAGCTGATAAAATGACACATTCCTGCAGTCCTCCCGACTTGTAACCGCATTGATTTTCAACATCCAGGGCCCTCATTTATAAAGATTGCGTACGTACAAAACTGGCCCCAAAATTGCGTACTCCTCGTTTTGCGCAATGTTTCAGATTTATAATACACAACTTGACATCAAAGTTTCTAAAAAAATATGAATGTAAACTTGTTTGGTGCAATGTGGATATTTGAAGGAGTTAGTGACATCTAGTGGTAGTGTTGACCATTCCATCTTAGTTTTAAAAGCAGACGTATTTGTTAAAAAAAAAAGTTGTCTAACATTCTTTATGACTTATAAATGACATTTATATCAAACCAATCTTGAAAATTACATTTTAAACATTACATTTACAATGCGGCTGAGGAAAACTACTATGGAATACATAATTTGAGTGAGATGAGGTGATACTAATTATGTGAAGTTGACAATGTATTAAGATTAATTGTGATTGGTAAACATATAAAGACTGCCTTGATTCTTGTGCCTAAAAGTTACAAGAAGACCAATGATGATGTGTGGCTAATAAGTCGTTGTAGATTCCCGAGAGAGTTTCTCTTGGATTTATCTGCTGAAATGAGTCCAGCTCTTCAGAAGCAACTGCTTTCTGTGTCTCCACCAATTACCTACAAGAATTGTAAATTCTCTCTCTGAAGAATTGCTTTAAACGTACATACAGAACATTTCAGTGTTGAGGTGCCAAAGAAAATCTGGAGACAATGTACATCAAGACGAATGTTAAAACACTGAGAATTAAATTGTGAAACGGTTGGAAATGTGTTGATGTAGGCCGGGTATTTTTAGAAGAGCCGTTCCATTCATACAAACACAGACGCCACACGCACAAACTCTTGTTTCAGAGCACCGAGATTAATTTGGTGCTCGATCACGTGTTACATTCCACTGTGTGCTTTTGCTCGTGTGTGGTTTGAGAGGAAGTGTTAAGTAGTTTTTTTTTTTCTAATTTGACACTGTTTTGCCTTTGGTACATTCACGCACTTTATTATTTTCAACCAGTATTTGTAAGCTTTGAAGTAGACCACTGTCAACATCCTGAAATGTACAGCAGTGAAGAGATGAGTTTCTCCCCAGTCGGACATGCAAAATAAATGTTTGCAGTAACTGCTAGTGTCTGTGTAACTTTATGTCTGCAGTTAGTTATTATTTCAACAATAACAAACATTCACTCATCGGTGTACTTCACGCTTCCCCTTCCTTGCCATGTCACAAGGCTATGCATCACCTCCAAGTTGGCGATGACTGGCAATTTCCAGTCAGAAATTAAAATCCAATTAAAGCTGCAAGCAGCGATCCTCAAAGGCCAGTTTGTTGCACTATGAACTAATTTAAGAGACAAATTCAATTGTTCATTTTTTTTGTAAGATGATTTTTTTTTTTGCTGTAGCCATTATTGATTTTTCTTTGAACCAAAAAGAGAATGAGGCGGCAAGTGAAAGGGATTCCAATCTGTGTCCTCAACCATGCATGTCTCCTGCCAATAAACCACACCGCAGGATGAGAATTGTTAAAATTCCTGAATAATACAGGCAACTAAACTGAACAAAACATACAATATAAACTGTCATGGCCTCCAGGGGGCACTTTGAATGAGTTTGAATAATTTTCTATTATTGTTTTGGACAATATTCTTGTCACAACTGAACAAACAGAAGCACCTTATCTTAAGTTGTATTCTAAATGGCCACCATGTGGCGCTATAACTGGGACTGTATTTTGTAGATGTGTTCAGACATGAACGGGTCACATATTTGGTAAATTTGGCACAGATCAAATATAGCATGGCTGAATAACAAACAACGTTGTGTTTATGGTGAAATAGCAAATTTCAAAAGCCACCGTGTGCTGCGATAAACTTCGTTTGTCAAAATAGCTTCGCAATGTAGCATCCCATCTGCCTTAAGATGGAGATGAACAGATCAAATCTTTAGGAGTTTGTTACAGTACAAGGTCTGGAATTGCACTAAATTTTACAAGTAACTTAAAAATAATTAACTTTGTCCCGTATAAAAGTGTAGTAAATTTCAAACAGCATGAAATAGTAGTATAAAACAAAAGCAAATTTTATTCCATGTTGCCACTAGGTGGCTCTATAAAATTTTACTATACAGACTTGTTCAGACTCTTAGCACACCTGCCAAATTTAAACGCGATGGGAGGCTAGTTATTAGCAACTTCCTGTTTATGGCAAAATTTTCAGCAGCCATTTTGCGCACATAATAATAGCGTGCTTCGCAGTTCAAACATTCCATATACAAGAAGATAAAGTTTGGATAACAGGTAATCTCTACGTGTTTATTATCGTATGACAAACAAAAGTGGCCATTTTTTAAAGGTTTTTGCTAAAAAGTCAACTTCCTAGCAAATTTGTAAACACAATCCAGTGTTGGTGCCCTACATGCGTGCCGAATTTAATTAGTCTATGACCAACTGTTCACCATACGCTGAAACATGTTTGGTGTACTTTTTCACAAGTTTTGGCATATTGCAAAATTCAATGACTCTTCGAGTGAGTTTAGGCACCAAAATCAGGACAAAATACATAACGACTTCTTGACGACAATCAAGTCCAATACAAAAGGTTCAGGGGCAACATTTTAAAACCCGAAAATCATCATGTTTTATTCGATTTAACAGTTAACTGTGGATTACAACAATGTAGTTGATTCTGCCTAAGAAAAAAGGAACAAACTCAAGTGGTTCAGAAAATATGGCAATAAAAGGGACAACAGTTTAGTCATTATGTCATTAGTTAAAATTTACATTTTATTAAGAAGGGCACTTGATACAAAAATACAATTAGTTTACAATGTCTGTCCAGACATTTGAAATGGCCATTCCACAGGGCCCACTCGAATTATTTAAAAATAAGAAACACTCTGCTTCGTAGCAGAACACAAAATCGTATAGTTGACATGCCCTTTCAAGCACATTATGGAGTTTGGGGTGACATTATAAGAAATCAAAGTCTCCACATCTAGACAATGACAGATACTCTCTCTTGAAAAGAAAAAAATCTGGAAGCCAGGACGATCAAAATCCACCCTCCGGGTTATTTGCCTTTGGGGTCTCCTTTCTCATTTGCCTTTTTTTGCTTCTGCTGCATAATTTCAGCATCCCTGAAAAACAAAAATGATTATAAGGTTTATATATTTAAGAAAAACAATCAAGAGAATTACGATGAAGTTTTATTTCATCCCAGCAGTGACAAACACCCAGAATGCACCGGTTTCACAATCAACCAGTGAATAATGTTATCCCAAAAAAACATTGTTTATGGACTTTGAGGCCGTAGATAAGATTAAAACAGCATTTTGGGTAAATTACACAAACTGATTAACTCTCCGATTAATCTTGGAAGTCAAGCAAATGAAAGTAATGGCTACACTTCAGGAGGTCGAAAACTCAGCGCGAATTATGATGGAGATCAAACGAATCCGAACGAGTAAGGTGTGGGAAATGTTTTACTAAACTTAACCAAAAATGCTGTCGTGTGCAATACATGCAAGACGGAACTTGCTTTTCACGGGAGCACGAGAAAGCATCCCGGTGTTGTGCCATTTTTCGACTCCCCTCTGCGTGAACGCGCATTTAATCACGTGATTGCACAGACTAAACCAATGAGAGTTCACGTAAAATATTTACTCGTGAAGACGTTTTGATTTTTATTTTGCTTATATGCCGCGTAGATGTCAAATTTACTTGTAACACATTGTTCAACTATAAATATTGTTTAAAAAAGTTTAAAAGAATGTAATCGCTTAAAGCAAGCTGCTTACAACAGTGAATATTGTAATAATTTATGAATATACAGCATTATACAAACTTTAGATGTTTATATTTTATTTGCGTATTCATTAGAATAATTAACATTTAACGTAAAAAGAAGGATAAACAAAGTTAAAAAATCGTTGATATAAAATAAAAAGCTATATAGATCCATTCACATTATGAGAAAAAAACTTGTTCCACAATGGGGAAAGTTCATTTTAATAGCTAAGAGTCAAAAATAGAAATAAAATGAAGACACACACCAAAGCATTTCTTTCTCACACCATTCATTATCTTATGCTGATTCTAAAATTATCTTTATTTGTTTCTTAAATTTTGCCAGATTTTCTAAGAATTGTTAGATTATCACCCTCCAAATATCTAGTTTCATAACTGTGTATTTCCCTGGGATATTACTTTTGATGAACTAAAACGAGTGGTAAACCAACAATTATTAATGCTGCTGTCAAGATATGTTCACATTCAACTTTCTTTTGGTCTGTAATGCTGTAAATGATTATTTATTTTTTCTATTGAATTAGAACAAAACATGTAAACAATGCTTAGAGAGCATTTGTGTGTAATATGAGTGTAACAGAATCAGAAAACTTAAAGAGAATGACGTGTTTAGTTCATTGCTCAAAGTTCATTAAAACAACTATTTCAAAAGATGAAGTGATTTTCTTATTTTATTTATTAGTTACAATATTTGTAACTCATTATTTTAACTAGTTGAATTGCTCAAAGGTACTGATTAATCATTGAAATAATCGATGACTAATCGGTCTAATAATCGATAGATTAATCGATTACCAAAATAATCGGTTGTTGCAGCCCTAATGACTAGATGCATCATTGTGGAGTGGTTTTGGTTAGTTTTTCACCAAACGAAATATGACGCTATTGTGGAACCATGGTTGTTTGACAAGAGATGTGCAGTGAGGCAGCAACCTGGCTCGCCTCAATTTGGATTGCCAATCACTGTGCATTCTGCATGTGCAGTAAGACGGTATGGCTTTCTCTCATATAAGGTTGGGATACAGCCCATAGGGTCATTTTGGGTAGTAGAGTTTGACCGATTCATAGGTTGACAGATTCATCGGCCGGCCGATAAATTGTGGCGATATTTCCTTTTTTTTTAATACATCAGCCATTATCTGTGTTTAGTAGCGCCGAGGCGCATCAGCGGGCAGCCCTGTGTTATGGGTGTGAAGGAACGTGCCAACAGAAGATTCAAAGACAGTCCTGGGAGATAAAGGTGTGGCGTAATATGTTACAAGTCACATGGCCATTTATTTACTATATGTTACTAGTAAACTATGAAGAGTTGCTTCACGTAGTGAAAGATAAAAACAAATAACATTGAACCAGCATCACTACCGTTAGCTAAGCTAGCGTAGTCAATGGAGTCTATTCAGCTAGCAACGAGCAACAGTAAGCAAAACGGCTCTATACCTGTTAACATGTCTGCGTGTGTTTATGCGTGTGTTTGTGTACGCGCCCATCGGCCTGTTGTGTGCAGACAGCAGCGGTGAATTATTAAATACAGTGAACCCTCGTTTATCACAGTAGATAGGTTCCAGAACTGACCGCGATTGCTGAAAATCTGCGAAGTAGGGACACCATATTTACAGTATTTATTTAACAGGCATTCAGACTTTTAAAACCCTCCCTTTACATAGTACTGTTAACAAACCACCCTTTACAGTAATGTACAGATATCTACAATACGTACATACAGTACACAGGCACAAATGGTAAGCAATCAATTAGAAATTTCCGGAAAATCGGCTATTTATTTTCTCTAATAATATACATACGTAGCGAGGTTTCACTGTATTTAGTTTAAGAACAAGGTATAGAGCTGCTCTATAGCAACACTTCTGTTGTGATCTGGAGATGATGTGTAAAATAATAAGTAAATTATAAAGTGATGTGTTCTGATTAATGACCATATGTTATATGTTGTCTCAATAAACCTGTCTAAGGGTTTAGCACTGTCCTTCCACACACAGCTGTGCAGCATGATGTGTTTTTATTTATTTATTTTAATTACTAGAGTATGATAATTTGGTTTGTAACTTGATGCAATCTGTTAATAACAAAACAAAAACAACATATTAAAGAATGTTTTTTTTTTTTATCAATTAGAGCATATTTTAATGGTTATTGTATTCTTGGGATTATAGACTGAAGGTAAACTACTGAAATGCAAACTAGAAATGTTTCTTCTGTTTAGTAAATGGTGTCTGCTGGCTGTTGTAATTTTTAATAGTTAAAATAATTTTTTTTAATAAATTTCAGTAAAATTTATTTTTATTTATAAAGTTGTTCTTATTTATTTTGTGCACTTCAAGTTACTGTTTAATAAATGACTGTGTTCAATAGTGTTGTGCATTCACTTATTTGTATAGCAGGATATTAATGGGAAATCATCCTGGAGAAAAAATAAAAAAATAAAAATAAAAAAAAATCGGCAGCACTTATCGGCCATCGGCTGACCCTGACCTCTAAACATCGGCTATAGAAAACCAGTATCGGTTGAACTCTAATGGGTAGTAGGCATGGGCCGTATGATAACCTTGGAATAAAATATCAGTTTCACAGTTTTGTAATTACTGCTCTACAATGTTATATTTATGTCTGGGAAAAAAAGATGAATGACATTGGATACTTACATGGTATCGTATGGATAATTCAGCTTTTGAAAATATAAATAAACAAACACCCATCTTCTATTCTAGCTATCCTTTTTTTAAACATTTATGAACAAGTAAACTAGAAAAGGACACTGAGGTATTTTGTGTTTTCATTCAAGTTGTTAAGCCTTATTTTCTTCTTGTTATTACTGACATCTCCAGGTGTTGTACCTTTGCTTTCGGGCTGCAGCAGAGAGGCCATCTTCGTTACGCTTTCCTTTGGTGGTTTCATTCTGCTTCTTGGCATTTTTCTGACGGGCAAGCTCACGCTGATTTCCTCCTGGAAAGATGGCAGTTTTTAGAACACCACTTATTAAAATCAACATTTCACAAACATTCGCTGGTCTCAACGCAGCAGTAAAACGCGCACTTAATTATCAAACCAATATCTAGATTATTTAGGGATGCAACAGTACATAAAGCTCACGGTTCGGTAAGTATCGCGGTTTTTAGACATGGTTTTTGGTTCAGTTCAGATGGCTCAGCAAATTGTAATTTTTAAACAAAATCAGATAAAACCCGGGGGTTTCATAGAGGTCACTTTATTTTACTAAATCAAACACATCTACAAAAATTCACTTTAAATGAAAGTAATAATAAAAAAAAACAATCATATCAAGGTGGATATTTGAGGGATTTAAAGCAGGCAAAAGTTACAGGCACCTAAGGGTTTACCAAAACCAGGAACAGCTGCCTGAAGTCAGTGCAGACGGGTGCCTGTGTTTTATGTTGTCTTTTGCATAATAACATCTGATAAAACATCGCTGACACTCGAGACATTTTTGTTTACTGTTCTTTTTTCCATCTTTGTCGTATTCTTTTCCAAAGCCAGCAAAAAAGGCAAACACTGTCAAGGGTGACAGTTCCTCTCTGGCTGTGAGAAACATGCAAAAATTTATATTTTCGATATTTAGAGTTTCACTGTTCAAAAACAAGGTTTGTCTTTTATTTAAGGTTTTAATGTCAAAGTTAAAGATCATTATTTTAAGTTTGCTTTAATACATAAATAATACCATGATTTATGATTTTATGTAGTTGAGCATCAAGTTAAAGAGAAGTTTAGTTTGAATACGATTAATCGAAAAAAAAAAAATATATATATATATATATATATATATATATATATATATATATATGTATGTATATATACATTACCCAATTAATCGAATGGTTGTAGCTCTAGAAGAAACATTTGAGAAGTCAGTATAGACTGAAGTATAAAGGAATTATTTTTGTTTCATTCATTTTAGTTAACTATTTATTATTTTATTACTGCTTTTGTTGTTTAATAATTTTGTAATTAATTTACTCGTTTTACACCAGCTATAAACACTTCTTTTTGTTTTCCTAGTTACATCTCTGGGACTAAATTCATTTAAATATAATGTTATGAAATT
Source organism: Danionella cerebrum (assembly GCA_007224835.1). Classification (NCBI taxonomy): domain Eukaryota; kingdom Metazoa; phylum Chordata; class Actinopteri; order Cypriniformes; family Danionidae; genus Danionella; species Danionella cerebrum. The sequence continues at coordinate 58,172 of SRMA01025370.1, forward strand.
GCGTAATGTATAAGCATTCATTATAAAGCTATAATCTATAATGAATGGCACCATTGTCTGTCCATTTTTACGCCCTTGTTGACGCACAAAGTTAATTATGGAAATAAAGGTAATTTACTACTTTTACTTGTCCTTTTTTACTAAAGCATACACTTTAAAATACAGTATGTAGCTTTCAAAAACATAATTGCTATCTTAATAAAACATTTCCAATTCAATGCTTTGAGAGCATAAATTACAATATATGTAGTTTTCATGTAAATGATTTCAGACAAGGCATGTTATTTAAACAATTTGTATTCATTGTGACAAATTGTTTTTAACATTAAATTGTTAAAATGTAAGATTTTTTTAAAGAATAGGTATCGACGATAATACCAAAATCTGTAGTATCACTCAGCCATAGTTTGGTTGTTTATTTTTTCGTTTTGTTTTTTTTTAATTGTCATCACATTATTATTACAATGTTCATTGTTATAGACAATAAAATACCACTGACACAAGAAGTGAAGACGTTTATATATATTGTATAGATGTATATTTGTGAAAAATCCATCTCTGGATTAAAAACATTGCTTTTTAGCAAATGATTACCAAATTACTGTTTATGGAAAAAATATTTATGCAAAAGATAAAGGTTACCGTGTTATTAATATATATATATATTTTTTTTTTCCTGACCTACGAATATGTAACATTAATATAAAGGTTAGTTTATACATCAACAGAGACATGATGCTTCATGACGTGGCAGTGGGGGCGCCAGTGGGCACCAAACTTTACAATAACATCCGCTCAACAACCAAAGAACAGCGAGGATCGAAAACTTCGCTTGATTTCAAATATAATTCTATACAATGTTTAGAGAGATGCCATGGGAAATTAACTTGGTTATGTCACTCGACTTTGACATTCATCGAGGCTAACCTTTGTCAATTTCGTAAACAGAAACTGACATTAATAAACGCATTACGACTAATATACACTTTAAATAAATTATAATCAACAGCAAATGTTCGATACAATAAATAGGAACTTTGAGAAATTTAGCAGATATTATTTGTTTGGGCTTTTTTTTTCAATTCACGGGTACAAAACAGAAAATGCTAGCAAGCTAATTAGTTAGCAACACTAGCGCACTGCCAATGAAACGCAAGTTACGTAACAGTATATTCAAATTGAGCGTAGACAGCGATTTATTGCCATTGAACAAATTCTTAATAAATACCCACTTGTCATGGTTATTCTTTTATTGTCGCCGGAGCGCAGGGCTCGACCAGGCGTTACCTCCTGTCCTTATGATGGCTGGCAGACCGATTCTCTATCTGACGGATTTACGACAACAACTCGGAACCCAGTAGCACGTTACCATGAGAACGGGTCACGTGATCCAACTTCAACAAGATGCTACATCAAAAACGCCATTCACAAATTAGTGTGTGGGCCACACAAGCGAAAGATAGTTTCCTATCTAAGGGTCACTATAGTTAAAAACTAAATGGATTGGTACAATTTATAAGTTAGTCCTCTAATTGAAAACACCATCGTAAATGTGATGCTGCAGCGTGATCTTCTCATAAGGAAGGAATTTTATTGTTCAAATCATGTTTTGCTAGGTTAGCTTATGCTGCCCTTTCTCTAAAGGTTGAGACTTTATTTCTCAAAAAAATAATTGTTTTAATTGTTAACTCCACACACTTTATTAAGAAATCTGATCTCAAATCTGATAAAGATGGTTTCAATTTGCTTGACTTTACAACCCTAAACAACACCTTTAAGATTAAGGGGTTAGACATGTACCTTAAAAAGTCCGCCTCTATCTGGAATCTAGTCCCAAATATGATTTTTAAAACTTAGTGGCTTTGACTTTCTGTTAATTAGAGCTTGAGCACCAAAGGTGCGTATGACCCTATTGCAATTTCTCAGAGTAACATTGTTTTGCAGGTTCTGCTCATTTTTGAGGGCCTAAACAGCTTGAAAAGTCACTGAATTTCATACATCAGAGCTTGTGAAAAATTACACCTGTTTTGGTTCTAAAAGTGGGTGTGATAAATTTACCTACTTAATAGCGCTACTTAACACATTTCAGCACATGTCATTTGCTCATTTCACATATGGCCTTGCTCATGTCATTTTTTGAGAAGGGTCTGTCTGCGGAATGCAAGATGGAGGAGTAACTTGCCGGAAGTGGCATATTTTATTGAGGCGTAATGTGTAGTAGTCAGACTCCCGTGAAACCACACGTGATTTTGCAATGAGATGCTGTGAAGATGCCGGCTCATATAACCATGACCCAAACCCTGATCCTGACCGAAAGGAAAGCACACGATTTTCAAAGGAGTCTCTCAGATTTAGTGGTTTTGACAACTTTCAGTTACCTCACTATTACATGTTTAAGTTGTGTTGTTTTCTGGTAGTTTTTAGTTACAGTAGACATCCCTGTGGGATTTTTGAGAACTTTAATTTGTGCCAATGTACTTTCAGCTTCATATTATGCCTCTATTACTGCAATTACACACTAACCCCCTCACAAACGCCTTTGTCTTGCAGTCCGCAGACAGATACTATTGCATACTTTAACAAAACTCCTCCAAGAGATTTTATCTGCTTATCTCCGAACTCCATCAGTCTTATCGTAAGGGATTTGAGATGTTAAAATACTAAGATCTTTTGAGTGTTTTATGCACATAGTGGCAGTCCAAATTCGACATTTTGCAATAAACAGGAAGTTGTTGTAACTCAGTCATACAATGTCCAATCTGCCATTGGGCGGAGCACAAGCACACAAGACACTTACTGATTTAAGGTCATTTTGATTTGAGGTTATTTGATTTGAGGTTATTTGTGGGAAAATTGAGCCATTTTGAGCCAACTTTTTTCACTGCATAGATAACTTTTGGAAATCATTAACATAATTTCTGAGGAAATAATTTTTTACGCTTGGCTTTTTACCATAGATCACCGTGATTTGGTTTTGCTCCGCCGACCATGTGAGACACACTTGGTCCGGTCTGGCTCTAATTTGGAGAGGGGTCTTATTGCAGTATGCAGTAAAAGGGGCAGGCGTGGATTGTGCACTCCCAGGCCGTGTGATTTTGAGAGCTGCAAGTTACACAAGGGCAGATCAGATACGTTGCACTGTACCCGGAAGTGTGAATTGACCAATACTGTATTCATGGCCTGGTGGGCATGTACAGACACCTGCACCTTTAACTCCAGGCTGCAATCAGATACACTTGCAAATTTGCCATGTTCAGAGTCCATGTAGGAACACATCCTCAACACATCTACAATCGGTTATAGCCCCACCAAGTGGCCAATGTAGGAACAACATTTTATATTGAGAAGGTACTTCTTTTTATCCATTTTGACGCATGAATCTTGACCAAATAATACTGGAAAATATTTAGACTCATAAATATTGAGTGGCACAGCGAGTAGAACTGCAGCTTTCTATTTGGAAGGTTGTCGTGTCGAGGCTCTCCGGTGACCTTCCTGGAAGGAGTTTGCATGTTCTCCCTGTGCTTGTGTGGGTTTCATCTGGGTACTCCGGTTTCCCCCACAATCATAAAAACATGCGGTTAGGTTAATTTAATAATCTAAATTCCTCTAAGGTTTAATTAAGTGTGTTGCGATGGATTGGCCATCTGTCCGGGGTGTACCCCCGCCTCTCACACGAAGTGAGCTGAAGTGGCCAGCAGACCCCTTTGACCCCAAAAGGGAACAAGTGGGTTGGAAGATGAATGAATTAATAAATATTCAGACTCAATTTCTTAGCCTGGGGCCATTTTCATTATTTAAATTTCCGTCTTGTTTGGTAATTTTACTAATTCTTGCGTGAACACACATTCTAAATAAGGTTTTTTCATAGCGTAACAAAATGGCCATCTTGAGACGATTGTACCATAGGTGCTTGAACCCAATGCTGGCTGCTTGCAGCATTAATGTGCAGTTATAATTTATTATAATATATTAGAAAACTATTTCAAATGGAAATAACTGTTCCCTATTGGAATACTATAGCTCCTAATATTCCATGAAAAACGGTTTCATCGTTAACCAACAACATTTAAATACAAATAAAACTAGAGGTTTCACTTACCGTAAATTGATTAATAGAGTTTACTCTGAGAAGTGCTGTTTTAAAAGGCTTAAAAAGATATTGAAGCTAAATGAAATGCTCTTTGTTTTGGAATTGCAAATATATACTTATATATTTATATATAAATATACATATATTTATCTCATTGAACACAAAATGAACATGGTCAAAAAAAAATTTTATCTGGTATAAACTTATCTGGTTATCTTAATAAACTTGTGGTGTAAATGAGCCTTCACGTTGCTGAGAGAGAGACCATCTTGGTGAAAGAAACAGCACAGAAAACCATTGTAAAAAGAAGCTTCTTTATCGAGGATTCACAATGAGAAGACCACCAGTACAGAGAACAGCGTGCTCAGTGTGAACGTTTCTGGAGCCCTCTATTTGTAATGTGGAACCACCCTCCTGTGCGTCATTTATGTCCCTCTGATTAGACTCCTTACGTATGTAGGATGTCAGGCGGCAGAGTTGATTCCTACGTTCTGGTCAGAGATGTTATGGCGTGTTGGTGTGGTGCCTAGGGGTCTAGAGATATTGTATCTTCATTTCATGGAGCACAGGAGGATAAGCTTCAAAGCACAGTACAAGATGTTAAGGTTGGGCTTAAATGACTGAGACATAGTCAAGGGAAAATCAAGAGGAAAACCCAGAATAAAACTGTATACAGAAATTATATTGACAGAAGAATCATTTGACTAATAATATCACAATAAAAGTGAATACATGGATGCCAAAGAAATCATTTTCCCATTACAAAACTGCAGATAAAAATTTTTGTTTTAAGTATTTTGTTTTTGTAACATTCTATTTGGGAAAATGCTTCTCAAGCAGTATTTCTCATTAACTGTGAATGCATTAAATTTACAGATTCACTGGAAAATAGGCTATAAATTATAAATATAATAAATTATAATAATTTCCTAAATGAATTAACGTGTATATTTCTATAACCACCACAAATTGACTACATTTTCTTGAAAATTCAGAATCATATAGTTGAACGAATCTGGCCTGAAGTCAACAATCGTGTCAACTTTCCACTGAAAACGACTCTTCTTCAGTTGGTTGATCAAGAGGAAATAGACATGAGTGACAGCCTCGTGAAATACCGTGTCCAACCCCACTTGCCAGTTGTGCCAGATGGTCTTACAAGGATGGTGAAGTCATGGAATGCTCACAGAATTCCAGGTAAAATAAAACATTCTCTAAATTTTACAATAATTACAGGGGACACTGTTTGAAAAGGCCAACAGTATGTTCTTTATTTTACAGGCAAAGGTAAGTAAATAAATACCAAATAAATTGTCTGGTCGTGGGTGTCCCAAAAAAATTCCTTGGGAGTTGTTGCCTCACTCAGTTGAAGTAGCAGAACTTTACAGACAACAGCTGGGATCCTCACTGACCACACACTTAACTTTTGGAGTTGATCCATTTTCAATCGAACAGGACAAAATTACAGTTGAAAATCAGTTTGCAGAGCAAAATTCAGACATGTCAGACGTGTTCTGTAGTGCAGTGAACAATCCCTTCAGTCCATATAAACAGGCATGGCTCTGTCTTATTAACATAACTCAGCGCAATGTCTGAAAAGCACTTAACTCCATTTAAACAGAACTTTACATGTCTAACAATGACAATTAACATTCAACTTTTTTTTATCTGTTAGAGTAACTTAAACATTTCAATCTATAAAACATCACTACTCTTCAAAAAGAGATCTCAGAATGCAAAATGCTTCTGACAGCCCGTTAACTTCATTAAAGTTGCTATCTGTAGTGTTTCCTCCATATTTTGTGCAGTTCACAGAGGTTGCCTGCCACTGTTGCACACACTCTTTGCAGCCAATAATGCTTCTGCCACACTGCATGGAGACTGGCTCCACAATGAACCCTACAAAAATAAAATGAGTGAAAAACATCATTCTCTGTGTTTTTGTGTACTCAAAGTTTTCTTGATGGAAGGGGTGACAGCATTTCCTTTATACTCAGCTTAAATGCTTTTATAAATGTATTTTTTATTGAATGACCACACCATGGGATGTTATACAATGGTTTGCATCATACATCTACAGTGTAGTTGATGACACACAGTTGACCTTGGTTAGAAAATGTAATAACACACTGAATGTGTTCGCTGTAAATCTGTAACACACTACACAAAATGGATCCAAAAATTATTTTGTATTTGGGACAATTACCATATATTGGAATACTTACTCATACAAACAACACAGCAGAATCCTTGCTTGATGGTCTGGAGCTGGGAAGGAGTCAAGATGACCCTTTCGAGTAGTGGCTAGATTAGTGAGCTCTTGGATTGCTGCAGTTATGTCTGGTAGGCTTTGTGATGCCAGTACAAGCTCCTCTATTTTCTCAGAGACCTCTCCAATCCCAGCAGCATCTTCATCTTTTCTGCTGCTACAGAGAATATCATAATAGACAAAAACAAGGCTTTTTGTTTTCACTCCATTTGTTAACAATATTACTGCTTAATATTACCTCATTCTCCTCCTTTTGGTGCCCTGCAACTCCTGTTCTTTTACAGCAAGAATCTTCCTAGCATTTTGTTTCCAGTATTGTGACCCTTTACAGTTTGTGTATAAACCAAGAATAAACATTGCATAAGTGGTTGGTTCCATCATAAGTAACAATCATCTAAATTTCACTTATAAAAGTAAGTTAAATTAAAATTAATGTTTCCAACCAGTTGTCCCTTCTGACTCCAAAATTGCATTCCCCTGTGTATCAGTCAACACAATGGGATCATGACTTCCAATGGCATCTTGCACTTTTCCAATAAGCCCCTGAGGGGTAGCCTCAGATTCAGAAAACCGGACAACCACCATTCTGCTGGGGCTCAACTCTCCACCAACCACCTCGGCAAGGAAAATTGATCTGGAAGAATGTCATTCAAATAACAGCTATGACACAGGTCTATTCTGTTTATGATTATTTGAGGGCTTAAGTTTATTCTTATGAGCTAGTTAACATAAAAAAATGTAATTTCTTGCACAACATTGTGCATAATCTTTCTGACTGGCACTGCTAAAATGTTAAAGTCAGTGGGAAAATGTTGAAATCTAATAGTGTAAAAGAAATGTACATCAAGTAGTTAATGATTATCCTGAAACTACAAAGATAACAGATATAATCAAATGCTTTGTTATATCTAATTCTACAATTATATTTTATTTCCTATAATTTGTGAATTTAGAATCATGTAATTAGAGAAGCAATGTTGGCCACCATTACCTTTGAAATGTTTTAGAGACAGTGGCTCTGGGGGAAGCTGAGGGAGCCCACTGTGCTGTTGAATTGGACATAGCTGTTAACATGAATTTCCACTTAATGCCACAATTGTTATTAATATGAAACCCTGGTGCGTGCATCGGGGTTCACATTATAGCTGGCTAATTGTAAGCTATATATATATATATATATATATATATATATATATATATATACACACACATATATATATATATACACATATATATATATACACATATATATATATATATATATATATATATATATATATATATAACAATTATTTTTACCTGAAATATGCGACTTAGTTTTTCTGTAGTCATGTCTTCTTCTCTGAGAGACACTCTTTTACTGTTTCTGTACACGACATACTGCTCCATGTCCATGTGTCACCGTTATAAATCCAGACTCCAGACAATTCCTCCCAATTTAGCGCTTTAGCGTTCGGTGTCGGAATATACAAGAAAACAAAGCTTTTTTCGTTTCTTTTCTAGTGATTTTTATTTTTTTGCTACTCGAAATGTAAAATAAAAATGAAACCATTCTTTTATTTTTCCCCATCTGTTTTTCAATGTTAAAAAGAAAAACACTTCGTATTTTAATTTTGACTTTTGTATTTAAAAACAAAAATAAAACGACTCTTTTTTCTTTTCTTAATACCAGTTTCTAAAAATAAAGTCAAATGGCCAAAAGAGACACCTAGATTAATAGACTCTTCTAGATTAATTCTAATGTGAATATATTGAACAGGACAAAGTGGCCACCCGAGGAAAAATCCACTTTGAACCATTCATTCTTTTTATATATTTGCCCGTGGCCAGCAGACTGCGCTAAAGCTGCGTCAATTCATTCCGCGTTTCTTTGCTTATTTTACTTAAGTTTATATTATTAAATCAAAAAGTTGTATGACGAAACTATTAATTAAAACACCTTTTACATACGAGTATATTTAAAACGGGGGGTGAGGCAACGTCAAAAAAGACCTTTTTAAATTTGGCCACGATGAAGTCTTTTATTTTGTAGAGAAGGAGGCTCGTGCATATTTCCGTTTGCTTCAGTGTTTCGTGTTCGTTCGTGTAGATCTATGGCGGCATCTACGGTTATCTATCCTGTTAAAGTTATAATGTATTATTAAAGTGTCTGTTAAAGTCACCGTTTAGTTGCATTTTTTTCTTAATAAAGTAATAATGTTGCCATCATGGGTTGCGCGCCAGGGGGATGTAGGTGATCTGAGAATGAAGAATAAAGATGAGCTCCTTGAGATACTTTCTCGACAAGAAAAGTTGCTGTCAAATAAGTTAGTGCCTTCATTTTTTCCTGCTTAGATCTGTGATATGTCGGTTCTAAATAGAACGGTTTTATTTGTCACGTTTTGCATGCTGGGTGTTTGATTATTGCTTGCATTTGAAAACAAAAGTATCCGCCCCCCTTGAAATTGCAATTTCTCTCAATTATTTTCCCCAAGTGATGTCAAACAGCGCAAGGGAATGTTTTTACTTATTTCTTTATCTATCATTTTGTCTTCTAGTGAAAGTCTGATTTTTTGTAGTCGCTTAACTGAAAAAATAAACAAATAAAATAATTGTGCTCGGTATTATTAACCCTCTTAAGAAATTACTACATCAATTGTCTATGAAACAAAACACCGTTATAAGATTAGTTTGGACTTGAAAGAATTGTTAATGATGATAAAGGTGGACACTGGTACACACGTTCATTAAAGGAGTCTCAAATGTCAATAACTGCAATGAGAAGCATTATAAAGACGTTTAAAGAGACCAACACAGTAGTGAACCAGGTGTCTCAATGAAGATAGCCACGAGTGCACTGCAAATGAATGCACTGTTTGCCAACTAAGACCCTGTCCTCACGTATTAGTTATTTTGAAAATGGCAGCACTGTTTCTTTTTTTTTTTAAACGTTAACCAAGGTGCTCGGAGCTCCATGTGTACAGGATAACCGAAATAATATTTGCCCGTGGGGTGGAGTTTGTCGTCGTCACGCTGTGTTGACAGCAGCCAGAGTGAAGGTTTATCGTGCAGTTTATTTTGCTATTGTGGCTTACAGCATGTACAGAATTACAGGCAGGTTTCCTATTTTATCACCAAAGAAATGTTTTTCATCACGTAGTGTTAAAAATAATTTTTGAATTGACGTGAATTGACTGCCCCCTTTCGGTTTGGTAGAGTCATTACAGCATTTCAGGGGTGTTTTGAGTGTCAGTGTGGATGCTTTTTTTTTAGCTAGTTGGACACATGTGGGTGCTTTTTGAACCTGTTTAAAAAAAAAAAAACCTGGGTACATCTGAACATGGCCTAAGAGCTTCCAGGCCATAACGAAGTTTGCTGAGGACATCATAGAAATTCAAAAGAAAGATTATTGGAGTTCGCGTTATCGGATACGTGACTGTTCAAGTCAAAGGAATTTTTTACTTAGTGTGATTTCGGCATGATGCAGTGAGGATGTTTCAGAGCATTTGGTACTGAGATTCTCATCAGTGCGAAGGAGTAATGAAAAAGAATGGGATGTTAAATTGCGAAGCTTTTTTAAATTCGTTAAACTATGTGCGCATGACTGCCGTCAAAATTTTCAAATAAACAGGAAGTTGTTAAGAACTCAGCCATGCATTGCCCAATCGGGCTCAAATTAGCCATGCGTGTTAGGAGTCCATGTCTGAATAAATCTATATAACAACCTACTGTGTCAGTTACAGTGCCATCTAGTGGCAACATGGAATATTCCATGTTATTCAGTTTTATGCTGCTATTTCTGATTGTGATTCAAGTGCATGTTTGAAATTTGAAACACTTATGTAAGAGATCAAGACATGCAAAAAAATCTACTGGAGCGAGTTTCCAAAACTGACAGGAAGTCGGTTATTTTGCAAAGTCCTCTGAAAAAAGGATTCTTTAGCACATGCTGTACTTTATCTAACTCCTCCTAGAGATTGTATCTGTTCAAGTCCAAATTCCTTTAGTCTCATCTTAACGCATAGGGGACGTGAAATTGCAAAGCTTTTTGTACGGTAACTATGTTTGCATGGTGGCAATCGAAATTCGACATTTCACCATAAACAGGAAATTGTTATATCATACATTTACATTTATGTATTTAGCAGACGCTTTTATCCAAAGCGACTTACATTGGGAGGAAACATCAAGCAGTTTGGTACAAGGTGGATTGATCAGAAGACATACACATAGAACACTTTCAAGCTAATACAAAAAATGAATTCATATCAGTGCTTCAGAGGGTTTTTTTTTATAGGCATACATTGTCGGATTGGTACCAAATTTACCAACTTTGTTAAGAGTCTATGTCTGAAAAGAAAAAAATAGCAAAAAGTATTAAAACTCATAGCAATACCTGGAGGTCATGACATATTATGATGCGTTTTTTTGTGGGAAATACAACTAATAAATAACTACATACATTCACTGCTCCAGTCCAGAGGAAGAAACACCACACCAGGTGTTTTACTCCCCTAGAGATAACAAACTGTCCAACTCAGCGAAGCATCAACTCCCCTATGTGATGGCTTTTGCGCACGGTAAACAACAAAAATGATGCGATTTTCATTAGTTAAATTCCCTGTATTGTTCAGTAATTTTATCACATGGATACATCTCCTAAATAAGGACTTCCGTAGAGCATAGTGCAGCAGGCCGTCTAGAGCCGATGGCATTGAGATGCCCTTTGATTTCTGCTTGAAGCTTTAATTTACTTTTTTGTTACAGACGCTACAATTGCCATAAATAAACTATTACGTTTAACAAAAACATTGTTTTTCTAAAATCATCTTTCTTTAATACATCACTCAGGAAAAAGGGGTGTTGCTAAATTGTTTCAATTGTACGTTAGTCAAACCTGCTTTGTCGACCTCTTTGTTAATAACAAGTCAGTGATCATTGGATTAATTTAGGAATATTGGCTGAACTTCGTTTAATAATTATATCTTCATTATCTGTGTTTAGGTCATTCATTCATACTCTCCCGGATAAGGGAAAGAAGATGACTGAGTTTGTGGAGAAAGTACATCTTGCGCTTGATCTTTTGGAAGAGGAGGAGAGAAAACAAGCGAGTTTAATCTCTGTCCGGACACGGTTACAGTCGGAATATGAGCTGGCCCTTGCCAAGCGCAGCACAGATGTCTCTGTGGAAATGTCTCTCCCATCCTGTGACGTAAACAAAAGAAAAGGCTGCGCTGCTGAGGAGGGAAGTGGTGATGTCTTCGGTCAGAAAGATTTGGCACGCCACCGGCAGACTGCTGAAACACTAGAAATAGTTGGTGTGAATACACAAGCTTCATTGATGGGAGACGCAGAGCTTGTGGAGGCACTTGTGCGGGTAACACTTGGGGAAAGTACCAGCTCAGATAAAAGCACCTCCACGTTTCTGGGTACCCCATCACAAAAGAAACCACATTATATAGAAGTCTTGGAGAAGACAGAGGAAAGTGTGCATTTGAAGAAGCCCAGATTCAAACCAAACCAGTGAGTAGAACTCCACAGCGGCACAAAAACTCCATTTCAAACATTTGCTCATAGCCCAAAACAATTCAGTAAATAAGTTGAGGGTTTTTTTCCACAGCTAGAGATAGAATAAGAGTAAAAGACACTAGGACTGTTTTTAACGGATTTTCTCTTACACAAAGTAAATTAGTACAGTGGTACCTCAAAATACGACATTAATCCGTTCCAGGGTCGCTTTCGTATCTCGAAGCAAGTGTTACATGTAAAACACCTAATCTGTGTAACGGCTCCCAGAAACAACAGAATAAGTAGATAAAAACAATGGAAAACCAGAGAAAAATCAAGTAACGTTTCTTCAATCCTCAAATCTACACATTGTTAATTTAATAAATGATAATAAAACAGAATAAAACATGAGCAAAATACGTAATATGTACACAAATGTGAAACCTTACCTTGAGGAAAGTGATGTGTCGGAGGAGGAGGAACGGATGGCAGAAAACATTACGGCACTACGTATGAAAGTTAACTTTCTCGAGATATTTCACGAATCACTAACACAAACACAGTTTCAAGCACAAGCGCAGACACATGGAGACCGCTTCTGAGAGCGTGTCACTGGGTTTCTCTAAGTTGCGCTATAGAACAGCACTTTCCACGTTATAAACGTTATTTCTTTTACGACACCTTGACTCTAACATTTGTTATAGCACATTATTGGTAATCTATACATAATGTTTCGCTCGATTTAAAACTGATTTAAAGTGTTTTAAAGCGTATCAGCCGCTTTTAGCACTGTCTGCAATGGGAGAAGGGAGTGCCAGGACCCGGAAGAGCAGCGCAGCGTCAGACTTAACAAGCGGATAATCGCACAGAACTGTTGGTGTTTTTCATATCTTTCCAGCACGCTCGGAACTGTCTGCTCTTGTGTTTGAAACCTTGTTGGTGAAAGTTAACTTTCATACGTGGTGCCGTAATGTTTTCTGCCATCTGTTCCACCTCCTCCGACACAACGCTTCACTCTCAAGGTAAGGTTTCACTTTTGTATAAATTATAAATTACGTATTTTACTTGTGTTTTATTCTGTTTTCTTATCATTTATACCAATAACAATATGTAGATTTAAGGATTGAAGAAACGTTACTTGATTTTTCTCTGTTTTTTTTTCATTTTTTTTCATCTACTTATTCTGTTGTTTCTGAGAGCCGCTGCACGGATTGGGCGTTTTACATGAAAAACTTGCTTCGAGATACAAAATGTTCGAGAAATGTCACCCTGGAACCCTGGTTTTGTATCTCGGGGTACCACTGTAATGATTCACACTTATCTTTTTGAAAACATTCTTTCTTTGCAGCATTTTAGTGGTGTATATATTTTTTGTGACTATATTTTATATTGAGAAAATGGGAGTACGTATTTTTCTCGACCTCAAACATTTCAATCTTGACTTCTTTGATATTTAACATTTCCGTGCGAAAATCTTAATTTCAATAAATTCTCTTGAACCATATGACAACGATAAAATATTAATTTAGAACTTTACTGATACTAATTTCCTCGTGTTTACATGAATTACCACCAACAAAGCTTAATCTTAATATACACACAACACCTTTGGATGCATTTTACTATATCTTGTCAGAACAACAACATTAATAAAATATATTTAGTTAAAAATATAACTTTTTATTTCAGATTATTCAAATAACACAAACAGATTTGTATTTTTTGTCAACCCCCCATGTCCATAAGTGGCCAAAATTCCTCAGTGTAAGACATGACATGAAGAGTTTTCTTAGTGGTTATTATTTGAGGTCTTCAGTTCGAATGCTGATGGAGAACAGGTGGAAGTTAATGCTAGTCTTTGCCTCAAACCTCACGTTCGACTGCCTCTACATAGGTGTGTGTTGAAGATTCTGTAAAATCAATTCATGAATGTGGTTTACATGGATCCGACTGCACAAGTCTGTTTTCGATGTTTAGGACAGTGGTAAAATCAGAATCTTCGTCGCCTAGTCAGCCATCGGGCAACACTTCACCACTTACCGCAGAAGCTAGAAGACGACAAGACCGAAAACACCTAGATGACGTCACAGCAGCGAAACTTCCACCCCTGCACCACAGTCCAGCTCAGCTTTTGTCATTAGAGGAGTCTGCTGCCCTGCTGCATGAACAGACAAGAAAGCAGCTGGTAGGTTGAAAACTGGGGGTCGATTATTGAGGGATATTTATCCTTCGATTGATACCAGTTGTATGTTATCTGTTTCAGGAGCTACATGCCCGCCTGAGCATCAGAACCGAGAATTTTAGCCCTGAAGGGGGAACTTTATCAGCCTACAAAGAGGTACATGATGATGGGGCTCTGCTTTCCTCAGAAGAAGACTAATCTTGAGGACAATTCAGGACCCTCGAGAGAGAGAGAGGCTGCAACAATGAAAACAAGGCAAAGGACTCTTAGATTATCATCTGAAAACGAGAACATTGTTGAGTTTGGAAACAAAAAAGGATTCCACTCAAAGTCCAGAGCGCTTTTGTCATTTGATGACTTACCTCAGTAGGTTTACGTCTGTAATCGTAAACACGTATAAAAATATAAAAATCTGAATGAAGCTCAGATATTTGTGATGTTTTTGGAGCTAAAGGTGGAAGCACTTAGTGGACTGTTGCGTGAGTGCGTCAGTGTCAGAACGGTGTTTTGTTAACCACCCACCGGTTTGATTTGGAATGAATTACGAAGGGGGAGATGTTGTTATCGGTGTAGAAATCTGTGAAATGCCTCGGATGATTAATATGTAATGTGAAATATTGATGCTTGAAGGAATTACACCGATTGTCGGAAAACATCTGGATTTCATTTGGGTCACGTTTCAGCATGGCAATGCATTCTGGGGATGGCAACAGACAGACATGACATATGGCGAGTGGAATTTCCAAAGCTATTAACGTTGATAAAGAATTGATTGAAATGCACTCCTTAAGACTCCCAGGATGTTGCGTTTGTTTTCCTTCGATATAATCCAGGAATCTTTGTATGTAACAGCAGAAAAGAGAGTTTGAAGAGGGAGGAAATCCAAATCTGCGGTTGATGACCTGCGATAACCTCTAGTAATTGCTACTGCCCGGCTCGGTTGATGAAACTGCTGGCTTGGAAAGGAGACCCTGGCACATCTGGAAGGTTAGTGTTTAGACACCGTGTGATGAAATCCAGAGTGCTTTACCAAAACGTCTCGTGATAAATATGTCAGCCTTGTCCAAAAAAGGATCTCTCGATTGGCGTTAATTAAGTCAAGCGCGGAGATGAAACAAAACACACGGATATCAGTTACTCACCAGATTCCAGTGCTCATCAGATTCACTCTTGAGTCATGCTGTCAAGAATTGATTCTTCTAGCTCCAAACAATATATCTTCCTGACGATAAATGTAATGAGTTTGCTTCATTTTTCATCAATAAAATCAGAAAAGGCATCCGTGCTTCCCCCTGCAGGGCTGGGACATCCTCCAGTCTCAGTGAGCACCTTCATCTAATTGATTAGAAGAGATTGTTCAGAGCCTAACGAATCTCCTGATGGAGATTCTCAGCAGGGCGCTCTTTGTCGGAAATATTGATGCAATGATGCTCTCTTTCTGAAGATGGCATTTGCGGTATCGTAGATGCACTCTGCACCACACGGAGAAACAGGAAAGAAGAAAACGACAAAGAAGAAAACAAAGAACACGTAACAGAGGAGCAGACGAAGGAGTTTATTAAACTTATAAAAACACAATGAAGCTAGACCGTCATCCTGGTTTAAATTACACACAACATAAAATTGAGAAATGCAAAGCATGCTTTAAAACAGTGGATTCAAAAGAAAAAAAAAAGAAAAATAGAATTAAAAATAAACTAGAAAACACTAGAAAATAAATTAAGCAGTAAAAATAAGTCGTAAAAATGTATCAGACACAAAACATAAATATAAAAGAATCACTTAAAGAAAAATATGAATAATACATGAACGTTTCATTTATTCATTTCTGAATCCAAACTACTGATCCAGCTGGTGGCGCTAATGCACCATAAGCAAACAACAGAAGAAGAATAAGAGGCCTCATGAGAGGGTTTATGCAACCTTCTGAGGATCTTCCTAAGCTGCAGCTTTGGAGGGTGGGTAGGAAGCACCCTCCGAAGGCTTTTAGCCTTTTTTAACAGTCAAAAATAGGAATAGAAGAAGCGTGTGTGTGCAATATACATAGAAACAACTATATAAACTAAAATACATTAACTTACTGTTAGCCCCATAGCCCTCACAGAGATACACTCAAAAGTTTTATTTTTGTTTTCACCCACTTTTATTTTTTTCCATCCTGATTTCATTCTCCTACCATCATTTTCTTTTTTTCGCCTAGCCTCATTTTTTTCCCACCCTGATTGTTTTTTTCCCTACCATTGATGTTTTTTCGCCTACCGCTATGACTATTCAGGGCAGGGGTGTCAAACTAATTTTCACAGAGGGCCACATTAGCATAATGGCTGTCCTCAAAGGGCCAGATGTAACTTATAAATGTAAAACAATGTAATTGAATGTAATGTAAAATAAATGTAACTACTCCTTAATGTTACATAAATCATTATTTATAACTTATTCAAGTGACAATTCAGTTGCATAGAAACAATTGTATGCTTGTTGTTCTAATATAAATCCTTTTGATTTTTGTCAGCTTATGAAAACCCACATAACTCTATTAATGAAGGATCAAACTGTCCCAATCCCAATCCTGGACCAGAGTAAAAAAAAATTATTCTTGTCCAAATAATCTTTCAGTGTCGATTTTACAGGTTGTTTTCTTTACAAAGGTCTAGGTGTCTTTTTTTATTCAGCTGTGGAATATTGTAGAGTAGTTCGTGTCCAGCTGAAGACCTTATGTTGTTGGAATCAAGGGCAGCTTTAAAGTAGTATAATATAATGTCAAAAATTACACTGTACCTATTTTGAAAAACATTATTGTTTCGAATAAACCCTGTGTATAAAAACTTTTTAACTATAACTGTGATTGAGACGGTGACACGCCCCCTGCTGTTGCTGTTTGTGTTTCACAACTCACAGGGGCTCACAGCGATGGTATAAACATCTTTCACTATTTACAAGTGTTTTTTTTTTATTATTATTTTATTGATTTATAAAGCACCTTCCACCACCAGTCAAGAAGGCCCAAGGTGCTGTACACAAGGAGAACAAAAACAGAGCACTGTGTAATAGTAAGGCATAAAAAGAATAAAAGACATAAAACCAAGCAAAACAATTTTAGAACAAGGATAAACACCATTAAAACAAATTTAAAACAGAGATAAAAAAGCAACATAAAATAGAATAAAAAGCTAGGCTGATGCTAAAAGACTGTAGTGGAGGAACAATTCTTTTTTAAAACACTCCAAAAGCGTGATCTCCCTATTAGCTGGTGGCAGCTGATTCCATAGTTTGGGAGCCAACACAGCAAAAGCACGGTCCCCCCTGCACTTACGTTTGGTTCTGGGCACCAGTAGCATACGCTGATCTGCGGAGCGCAAGGACTTAGTGGGAGAGTATTTTAAAACCAAACTGGAGAGGTAAGGAGGAGCCGTCCCTGCCAGTGACTTAAAAGTAAAAACAAGAATTTTGATAAAAATCAAATATTACACTGGGAGCCAGTTCAAAGAAGCCAAGATCGGAGTTATGTGGTCAAACTTTTTTGCCCCACAAATTAATCTAGCTGCTGCATTTTGGACCAGCTGCAGCCTGTCTACTGAAGCTTTAGGTAGGCCAGCATATAGAGAGCTGCAATAATACAGTCTGGACAGCACAAAAGCATGAGTCAGAATCTCAAGGTTCTTTTTTGAAATAAAAGACTTGATCCTAGCTAGTCGCCGCATCTGAAAAAAGCAGGACCTGGTCACTGCATTTATTTGTACGTCAAGTTTCAAAGCAGCATCAATTTTAACACCCAAGCTTGTGACCACAGACTGCTCAAAAGGGGCAAGAGAGAGGAGATCGATGTTATGATCCTTTCTATCACTAGAAGAAAACATAATCACCTCAGTTTTGTTTTCATTTAGGCCAAGAAAGTTTTCCGACATCCACAGCTTGACTTCAGCAAGGCAGTCGATTAATGCTTTAATGGTGCGGTCTGGTCCCTTACATATAGGGACATAGATCTGGCAATCATCAGCGTAGAGGTGGAAATCCACCTTATGCTTCCGAAACAACACTCCCAATGGCAGCAAATAAATAGAAAAAAGCAAAGGGCCCAGGACTGACCCCTGGGGGACGCCCCACTTAAGGGGGTAACACTTGGATGAGTGAGAGCCCATTTTTACACAAAAGGACCGGTCTGTAAGATATGACCGCATCCACTGTAGAGCTTCCCCCGAAAGCCCCGCCCATTGCTCCAGACGACCAATCAGGATCTCGTGATCAACTGTGTCGAAGGCCGCCGAAAGATCTAATAATAAAAGAACAACCAGATTCCCTGCATCTGTTGCTATTAAAACATCGTTAAAAATTTTTAAAAGTGCAGTTTCTGTGCTATGCCCGGACCTGAAGCCTGACTGTAAAGGTTCCAAGACCTCATGTGCATTTAAAAAAGTAATCATCTGCTTATATACAATGTTCTCCAGGACTTTAGCACAAAAAGGTAGGTGGGAAATCGGCCTGTAGTTGGAGAACAATGCAATATCGAGCCCTTGTTTTTTAAGTAGAGGTCTCACTTCTACTTTTTTAAAACTTTTTGGGACATGAGTGGACTCAAGGCTAGTGTTTAAAATGGTTAAAACTGCAGGTCCCAACACTGAAAAGATTTTTTTAAAGAACCAAGCTGGCAGAACATCATGAGAGGACCCAGCTGGTTTAAGTCTTGATACCACTCTTTCTAATTCAATCAGGGACACCAGTGAGAATGATTCAAGCTTGGCTACTGAGCTTTTCAAGCTTTTCAAGCTTGGCTACTATTCAAGCTTTTGGTTCTGAAATCGAACAGTTTAATGTGCCAAAAAGGCGGAAGAATGCGAGGAAATAAGGAAAAAAAGACGCACTTGCGCGAATGTGGAAGAAGAATCACAGAGAGAACACGGTAAAAAAAAAAAAAACAGTTCAAACACTAAAAAATCACCTTTTACTACTACTAAGACGATGCTTATGCTATTATATACAGTATAAACATTATATTTACAATGATTTCTCCGCTAACACATCGCTAAAGTTTTGGCTAAGTCCAAAGGCATTGTGGAGAATGAAGTTTTATGTATAGACAATCAAAACTTTTAAGCTCTTGCGGGCCACGAGTTTGACGCATGTGATTTAGGGGCTCCGTACAATACATAATTATTGACCAAAAAAATGCAACAGTACAATATTCTTAAATATTGAATTCTGACAGTCAATAATACTATAATGGTGTAAAGAGAATGGAATCTCAAAACGCAATAAACAGGTTAAATGGTTAATAGATTCGTCACATGCAATTACAATTAAATATTTCACGTTTAATAACTGGCTCAGTACAAAGCTTTTGTTATGTAAAAACAACTTTTGTTATATAACTCGAGGAGAGAGTGAATTGTGAAATATTCAACCTCACTGTACAAAGCTTAATAGTAAGCTTAAAAGTAAAAAGTGATTTAGTTTTACTCTTATGGTGATAATATACTAGCGACATTCTATTGAATAAGCTTGCATCCGGTTCATTGAGCTGCCAATCAAAACCATACTAGCCAATGAGGGCGAACCACTGTTATCCCCGCCCCCATGAAAGGTTTGTGCCAGCCCAGAATGACAAACGCAACTTTCAGGATAGCCAATGCAAAATTAGAAAGCAAAAGTAAAGATGCTGAAATCGTAATCAAAACACTAAGAAGCCAAACCGAAGCTTAAAACGGAACAAACAAAACAATGAAGTGTATTTAAAATCAAAGTCGATTTTTATGTAATTACTTGATTGTTTTTGAGCTGATTTTTTTCTTTGTAATCAATTTATTAGCGTTACTTTTTGCTGAAATTACATGCGTATTTTGGCACAAAATGAATTCCATAGGTGACCATCTCTAGCACTGTCCCCTGCGCAGTCTGCGTACTTTGCGTGTAGGAAGCGCCGCTACTGACTTTAAATATTGAGCTGCAAGCCATTCAAAACAAATGATAATGGCACAATTATGGGGATCTTTTTGGTGCAAAAAATGCCATTTCTCAACAGAAAAAAATGTGGGTATTTTGTGGCAAACCCCATGCTGAATTTGCTAAGCACAATCTCTTTGAGCAGGCAGTAGAGGGCAGCATTGTGTATCTATTGAGCCCTGGTTTATGAATAAAGTCTTCTTGGCACTAGAGTTTTAGTGCAAATTTACTACAATCAGATTTAGTGGTTTTTAGTGGAGTTCCCTCAGAATCATCAAGAAAGCATAATTGCAGCACTATAAGTGCTCGTTTTGGTTTAAACCTTTCAAAGTCATCCAAATCATCCTGAAAGTGTGCTGGTTAATGCAATACACATTTATGCTGAGATTCTTATCACATGCGCAGCTCAGAACTGGAACAACTGTAAAATATCTTGAGTTAAAGATAATGTTTACCCCACAGACCTGGAGGAAATCCTGCAGTTAAATCCAAAAAGTCCATATGTGCTTAAACAAACTGTTGCTCTAAGAGGTTTGCTTTACAATTATGAGATGGCGGGTCTGTTTCAAAAGCGCGGAGAGGGAGAAAGAGAGACGGGGTAGATTAATAATTGCCAAAAAACTGCCAGCCACTGTCTGGCCTGGCACGGCTGTAATGCCTGTCAGAAACTCATCACGGTGAGGAAGCCGCCTCAGCAGGGATGCTCTGGCCTGCCAGGGCACGGTGGGGGAAGAAAATAGAGCCGCTTGCCCAGCAGCGTGTGATCATAATGAGGAGGAAAATTCCCATTCTTGTATCCAGATTAATGTAACAACAACAATGTGCTTTTGTCCAACTTTTTTTCGCTCCCCCTGCTTGTATTACTCAAAGCCTCCGTTCCATTTTCCATCTTTCAGCATTACAGCGGGTGTAGAGTTTCCCGCTCACAGATTTAAAGCATCTCTTGGGTGGGATGGTACATGCATATTGTGCCTGTTACAGATTCTATTGCGAGCTGAGGAAAATCGATTTGGGTTTCCAGGCATCCGAGTGGCATCTTCAAGCAATGAGGCTCTCTGTCTGTGTACATGTGCGCATGAGGTCAGTCTCAAGCTGTCTGCCGATGAATGCAGTGTAATGCTGGTTTTAATTATTTCCATGCTATTCAAGTGAAACCATGCTCTCTTATTTCTGAATGAACCAACTGACAAGCACCAGGAGTGTGAATTAGCAGCTACTCAGGGAATACTGCCAGACATTACAAATGGAGAGTGCGAACTTCATTTAAAGGGTCATGAAATACAATCAGGGACATGTCAAATATTGTTGTTGCCCCCTTTACGGCGTTACAGGTACACAGACTGGTGAAAGCGAATGCTAAAAGTATTCTCTCTCCTGTTCCAATAATTGAATTAGGTGCATGGAACGGGTGTAAGGAATAAAGCTTGAAGAGTTTTAATTTTTTAGTACAATGTGTAAACTTGAGGGCAAAAATTTGTAGACAAGTTTTAATGTAGGCTTGGAAAAGTGCCATTAAAAGGTTTTTTACTAGGAAAATGGAATGGTTGCCAAAGTAAAAAATTTTGTTTGCTATTCATGCCAATATGAGAAACAGAAACCAACCCCCATGTCTCGACCTAAGCATATGGTTGCTATGGTAAACAGTAGGGTTGCTATGGAGTAGTTAGTGAAATCATACTAAGTTTCCCATGCCAATATGAGTAATAGCAACCAACCCCCATGTCTCTATGATTTACTTTAGCTGAGATAGTGATATGCCAAACTGGTTGCTATGGTAACTGTATTGTTGCTTTGGAGGGGTCAGTGACATAATATGTTGGTCCCTTTGTCACTAGAAGTTATGTAAACTAACCCCAATGTCTTTACACTTTTCAAAGCTAAAATAGAGTTCAGAACAATTGGTTGCTAGGGTAAACAGTTTGGTTGCTATGTATAGTATGCTGTGCATCTGTATGTGGTTGCTATGTGTAGTATGTTGTGCATCCGTATGTGGTTGCTATGTATAGTATGTATAGCTGAGACAGTCAAAAGCCAAACTGGTTGCTATGGTAAACAGTATGGTTGCTATGAAGTGTTTATGAGATAGAGATGTGCAATAACATTTGCTATGGTAACTTTTCTGGTTGCTATGGAGGGGTCAGTGGCATAATGTTCCCCATATCAATACGAGTATAGTAAAGCAACCCCCACTTCGCTATGAGTCAAATAAAGAATGCCTCAATTATTTTCAAAAGCTGAGACAGAGTTCTAAGGATTTGGTTGCTAGGTTTGGTTTGTTTATGTTTATCAAATTGTTACTATGATTAACATAAACAAACCTCTCTTTCACTACAATGTTTCATCTTAAAGATATTTTTGGTGCCCTTTCTAATTCTTTCTCAAAGCCCATTGTAAGTCAATGGTGACCTTTAACCTCCCCTAGGGCTCAAATACTTTTGCACAGTACTTGGTATGTTCTTGAACAGACTGATAACCTTCACATGTTTGAAGATTCCATGAGTTTGACAGGTTGACGTACATGTTTGATCCCATGCAAAGTCAATTTCCCAACATTCTCTGTGAGTTCCCAGTATTGCTTTAGCGGTAGCAGTCTGGAATGATATAGCAACTCATATCAGACCAGTTTGGATGTCTGTGCAATATTGGGTGGCTGTAGCTTGGTCTAGGAGGAGATGCATTATTTCTTTGTAGGAATAAGAACAAGCCAGAATATATATTTAACAATATGTTGGTTTTGACGAGCCAAAATAATGAATTTTACACATAAAATACATATATTCAAGTATGTAATTATCAATTTAAAGATACAGGAGCAGAGCAGGAGAAATCAGGTGAGAAAAATAACTAGGTCATATTATCGTTGAGGGCTTCCAACACTCAAAAATGGTTCAAAACAGAACCAAATGAACAAGTTGGCGACAGATTACAGAATCTATCTTTTTCGATTCTTCAAGAAGATCCTCTTTTAGAGCTGGATGGAGAGCGATGCTTCAGAATTCCCTGCAGGTGTTCATATCAGGAGACGTTCGATCACCTTCACCCTGATCTTGTAGCCCTCTCCTTTTTGTGTAAAGAAATGATTTCCGTTCTCAGATTAATATTACGACTTAAACTTAAAAGTTTTCGGGTGTACTCCTTTATTCTTTTGATAACATAATTTATATCTTTGAGGCTCAGCCAGGATAAAATCTTGTTCTTTTATTTGAAAGATAATCATATATTGTACTTTTTAAGTACTCAAAGCAGAAAAAGTTTGCCCTGAAACACATCTTCCCAAAACGCACAAAACAATCGCATGTTTTATGTTTCCTCTTGTGGAAAAGACCTCTCATGTTTCTTAGACTGCGAGGTTTATTTTTGAGCAACTCCTGATTTTGTAAGCACCCTCTACAGTAAAAGTCATGAGATCCAGATGCTCATCTCCTCCAAAGCCAAACACATTTGATGCCGGCCGAGCCCATGATGATCTAAAGCTGTGAAAAGCCAACATTAGCATGTGATAATTAGATTTAACTTGTGTTTAATTTACCTCTTCCTCCTCACCGTCATGTTTTTTTTTTTTATTCTGTAAATATCAGCACCTTTGACATCAAGTGGCCTGTTTCTAGTGTTTTGCTTGGGCCAGAAACGAAACGAGTGGAGAACACCTCTTTGTTGTTGCTCGAGGAGTGATTCAGAGGGTGTGGAGTTTATCAAGTGCTCTAACTGCATTTCAATGGGATGTTTGTCTTCCTGTGCTTTCCTGCTCAGTGCCAATGTTAAAACAAATGTAATTGCACACAGGACCGTGACATTTCTTTGATATGTATCTCAAATTGGCGATCGCTCCTCGCCTCGAGATGGTAATACTACCTTTTGCAGGTGATGTAGAGTAATGTAAAGCAGGAAACAGAAGAAACATTATATTTATATGGCATTCTAAATAAATGGTCTGTATATAGTTGTGGCAAATTTTCTGAACGAAAGCAAATGTTCTGCCCTCATAGTAAGAGGTTGGCTGAAGCCATTTATTGTCAAACAGCTGTTTTACTCTTTTTAAATCATACGGGACAACGGGAACTTTCCAAATGACCCTGATCAGAAGGTGATTTTGGCCTAATATCATCCCTCACAGCAAAAATCTATCAGCCCAGATGCCTTGTTTGCTCCGCAAAACAGACCCAGGCCGTTTTTTGGCACATGGTGCCAATATTAAATCAGATCCAGTTTTAAAACACAATTAAATGAAATGTAGAGTAATACAAAGGAAACCAAATGGAACAAAATGCAAAAGGTACAACAAGTTTACTAAATCCATCATGGAGTTTTTGAAGCTTTAAATGATTCCTTTTATATACCTTGGGACCCTTGCAAAGAGAGAGAGAGAGTTAAATTGTGATGTTTATAGAATATACTAGGAATGCACAGAAATATCGGCGGCCGAATTGTAAGAAAGCGCCAAAAATAAAAGGCGAAATAGTCGCCACACCTCTCCCATCCTCCTGTCTCGTTTGCGCTGTAAAATTTATTTTTTAATGTAAAAATTACTTTGAGATACGAAATGTTCGAGATATGAAAGCCTTCCTGGAACAGATTAATGTCATATCTTGGGGTACCACTGTATATAAGTTGTTGAGAACTTATTGTCTCATTGGAGGCACAGGGATGGTTTTTAATACAGTTAGGAGCTGGCTGTAGCTTTCAATTATTTTGCTACTAAACTAATCGTCGATCCTCTGCTGATGTCCCACAAGGCTTTACAAATCCAGTAATGTTTGCGCAGTCACGCCCATGCTTTGCGACTAAGTTGCTATGGAACTTTACAACTCCTGTACACAGAATGCTTCACGAATGTGGCCCGTATCCGTATTGTGATTGTTGTTACTGCTTGTTAAAACTGAGTCTGGGCATGATCCGTTTTACTGCTTTGAAACGAATGCGACTGTAAAACGGATTTGCCAGGGTAAAAACGGATCCCCCACGGAGTCAGTTGCTGTCTGGGATGCGCAAAAACTGACACAGAAGCGTTTGTGCACCTGGTGAAGGTAACCATCTTCACCTTGACCTGTTTGCTTGGATTGAATGTTTGAGCAGAAAAAGTTTCTGGCTCCTGATAGACCCTTGCCTCTTTCATCCAAAAAGGAAAGTGAAAGAGCCGTGGAAGGATCTACGGGAAAACGTAGTTGAACTGTATAAAACAGGAAAGGGAGATCAAAAGATCTCCAAGGAACTGGGAATCAGCCAATCAGCAGTGTTCAAACTCTGATTAAGAAGCGGAAAGTGAGGGATTCTGGTGAAACCGACAAACATTTCTGCTACAACTGCCAGAAACAAATGTCATGAAACACAAAACGGCGGAAGATACTTTGTGGTTAACGGAACACACAAAGACGGGTACAAAAAAATCCTTTAAGGAGCAGGATATAATGCTTATCACAGTGTGTATCTTTGAAGAAGAGGCTGACTTCTGGGTGGAGCACCGTGAATGGCGGCATCTTCGCCGAAGCACTATAAAACGAAAGTTCTTCTTGGGCACAAGAAGCAAGAATGTGAGAGCCAAGAGGTAATTTCCAGGAAGGTAAAACCTATTTTCATACACTATGTGGTGAGCACAGTAAGGAGAGTTTGTACTTTGAGCTAGTACCAACGAGACCGGATGAGGAGTGAAGGAAGGGAGCGGGTCATAAGGGAAAGGAGGTGATTGGATGGAGGTTAATTGTTCCAGGTGGAGCCCTGACACATATAACTTTAGCTGAAATACAGGGCTCTCTGAAAAAACGTGGCACGACTGTTTCAAGGAGAACAATAAGGAAAAAAAATAGGTTTCATGGTCAAGTTGTCGGAAAAAGCCATTACTACACAAATGCCGCAAAGCAACCACTTAAAATACGCCAAACACATCCGAGACAAGCTCCAAACGTCTGGAACAAAGTTATCTGAAACGATGAGACAAATGTTTGGGACACAACTATAAACTCTACATTTGGAGAGGAGTCGACATGAACGGAGCACCATCACCAATGTGAAGCACGGAAGTGGGTCAATGATGTTCTGGGAATGTTTGAGCTCCAAAAGCGCAGGAAACTTGGTCAGAATCGAAGGAAGATGAACATCGCGTGTTCTCGAAGGATCCTGGAGGAAAAAGTGGATCATCGTCCCTGAAGCTCCGCATAGGGCTTTCTGGACACTCACAACAATCCAAAACACGCCAAGTCCACGTGTCACTGGTTCCACCAGAACAAAGTGAAGGTTCTGGAGCGGATCTCAGTCTCCTGATCTCAATTTCACTGGAGCACTCTGAGGAGAACTCAAACGTGCCGTTCATGCAAGAATTTACAAGAGCTGGAGGCTTTTGCAGAGGAGAATGTTCAGCTTTACCAACAGAGAAGATAAAGAACCTCATCGACAACTACCTCAAGAGACTGATGTTAAAGGGGGGAGTAAGGAATATAAAGAGCGGGAGTGGGTGCAGTTTTTCTGTCATATTTTCTCTAAAATGGCCAAGAAATCAGAAATTTGGCCAGTGTGTGTAAACGTATGTGTAGTAAAGTTTTCACGCAACATGATTATTTGTGAATTGAAATCTCACTGCTTGGATATGTTTTCTCATCCTCCTCGTTTCTATACCATTGAAAATGTTTTTTGGCCTTGTTTCTTTTTCCTTTCCCTTCCCTTTGTTTCCTCTCGTCAAATTTCACTTGCAGCTCGGGACCTCTTCACAGACAGATGGTGTCGCTCACACAAGCAGTGCCCTGTTCCGTCACATATCAGATTTGTTCTGTGTGGATAGTCATGCATGGCACTTAGGGAGAGAGGGGAACCCCTGCAAAAGTGACAGGTCATTGGATGCCCCCCACTGGTCCCATGTCTCATCGTGCTTTGATAAGCATTGTGTTTTTACAGACAGGAAGAGGGACGGCACACAAAGTGACGTGCTCTGCAGGACGTAAAGGCTAGAGTGTTTTTTTTTTCGTTTTTTTTACTCTCTTCACGATGAGACAGCTCTTAAAGTTGCACTGTTTCCCAAACCAAAGCATTAGACATCTTTGGAAAATTGATAATCCTAAAGAGTTTTTTTTTCATGCAGTTTATGCAGTACAAAGTGTTTTCAAAAGGACTGTGAAATTCCCATAAAAATTTTTTATGAGCTTTTCCACTTAATGGGTGCCATTTGTGTACTTGGGTTAAACACTAATGAATAAGCGATAGAATATATGCTTCATAAATATATTTATTACCAAGCCAAGTGTACTACATACTATTCTAATTGCAAACGTCCCCAGTCCCCTCTTCAAATCTTGGATCTTCAAAGAACCAAGAAGAGCACACGTCACCCCTCTCCTCATCTCTCTCCACTGGCTTCCCATTGAGGCTCGAATCAAGTTCAAACCATTGACGCTGGCATACAGGACAGTCACAGGCTCCGCTCCTTCATACCTCCACGAACTCCTCCAGCTCTACGTCCCCTCCAGACACCTCCGTTCAGAAAATGACCAGCATCTGGTGGTCCCATCTCAGAGCGGCAAAAAATCTCTCACCAGGACCTTCTCCTTCACAGTTCCTGGCTGGTGGAATTCCATTGCCGTCCCATTACGGAAAGCTGAATCTCTCTATGCCTTCAAAAAGCAGCTAAAAACTCTACTCTTTCTCACTTACTAATTTAACATACTTACTTACTAACTTAACTTAAGCACTTACTTACTAACTTAACTAAAAAAAAAAAACCCTCTGAAGCACTGATTTGAATTCACTTTCTGTACTAGCTTGAAAGTGTTCTATGTGTATGTCTTCTGATCAATCCACTTTGTACCAAACTGCTTGATGTTTACTCCCAATGTAAGTCGCTTGGGATAAAAGCGTCTGCTAAATACATAAATGTAAATGTAAAATGTAAGTTTCTGATGCTACACTAGAATTGTTAAGATTTGCATTGATGTGTAAATCCATATATGATGTTTGTTTAAAAGACATTTATTTACACTAATACCACTTTCTTAAATAAAAAAACCCCTAAACATATTTGTCATGTTCCCAGCTTTCTACTCATTCCTCATTACCCTAACCCCTACCCCCCCTGAAAAACGGGAATTTCAGTTTCAGAAAGTCAGTTTTTCGGCAGGTATTGCATCACTTGGATCTTTAGAAGGCCATGAGATAAGCAAAGGAAAGTTCTTTTTACATTTTTTTATGAATTTATTTAAAATAAATATATATGTAAATTTAATTAAAATCATAATTTTTTTTTATTTACATATTTCATGATTTTGTAATGATATCTTGGAGTGTCGTTTAAAAGAATAAGGCGTCAGGCAGTATTCCAGTATCTTTTCAGTATTCTAGCATCTTTCCAGCAACTTTGTTTTGTCCTTCCATAACACTTCTTCTTCTGTACAATGTCTGTGTTCTTTTGCCAGCCCTTGGCCAGTCTCAGAAATGACTTTTTCTTTGCCACCCTGCCCTGAAGGCCAGTGTCCTGGAGTCGTCTCTTCACTGTAGATGTTGACGCTGACGTTTTGCGAGTACTACTTAATTTAACTGCAAATTGAAAAGCAGTGAGGCGTCTATTTCTCAAGCCAGAGACTCTACGGTACCTGTCTTCTTGCTCAGTTGTGCAGAGGGGGCTCCCACTTCTCTTTCTGCTCTGGTTAGAGGCTGTTTGTGCTGTTCTCTGAAGGGAGTACTACACACTGTTTCTTCACAATTTCTCGCATGGAATAGCCTTCATTTCTAAGAACAAGAATAGAGTGTCGAGTTTCACACGAAATTTCTCTTTTTCTGGCCATTTTGAGCGTTTTATCAACTCTACAAATGTGATGCTCCAGATACTCCACCTGCTAAAAGGACGGTCAGTTTTATTGCTTCTTTAAGCAGCTAAACTCTTTTCAGCAGCGCTAACATGATGCATGTTTTCTAACCATCCTTTAGCTTCTGCCACAATGAGCAAACACTTGTACCATTAGACACTGAAGTGATCGCTGATGGAAATGGGTCTCTATACACCGATGTCGATACTGCGCCAAAAACCAGTTGAAACAAGGTTAACAGGGGAGACACACAGGTCCCAGATGGAACATTTTAGACTTAAATCTATGCATAAATTGCATTTTATTCTATCACTGTTAAATAAATCTTAAAATTAAATTTATTTGAGGACAAACGTTCAAATACTTTTTGCTACCAATACTTTATTTTAAAGTGTTCCTAAAAAGAGTATTTTATGACTCACATTTATCCAATAGATTATCACTTTCTGTCCAGAGCAATGTGAATGATCTCTCTTTGCATCACACTGATGGCCTCTTCCATATTGATCTCAACGATGCCATTATTGACTCAGCTTGAGCCCATAGAGCTAATGAAATAGATTATGTCTTTAACGCCTGGACCCTCTACGGGACATCTGGTTTCCCATACACACAGACCCCCAGGGAGTAATGTTTCTTATAGCCCCTGCCCTCTTGCCTACTCTGGTATTAAAGTATACACTCTGAGAAAAGGGAACGATGGTGCTGTGAGAATCTCCTAAAAAAAAAAAAGAACTGGCAAAAACAAGTGAGCAGCTGTGACTGAACCTGAAATCCAACTTGACTATTAGTGAGGACACCTGCGAGTTTGTGTTTTTATAGAGACAGCAAGGATTAACATTTGTTCTGGAGAGTGATTATATTCAATATATTTGTTAAAGGGGTCATGACTTTTAGTGGCTTTTATAGTGATATATAAGAGTGGGTTTCAATCAAATATCGAACCATGGACGTTCCGGAACAAAGTTCGAGAGAGGAACAATAACAAACATGTTTGCTCTATTTACCACTTGTTTGTCTCACGTAGTTATTTATTTATTTATTTTTTAAGTGCTTTTATTCACACCATCGACAAAGTCACGCGAGTCAAATGGTTACGTCAAGGCTGGACACAAAAGACTGGAATTCCCTTGCCTGGAAGTGATGCACCATCCACAAAGGGAAGGATAATTTAGGGATCTCCCCACAATTTCATTTTGTTTAACCATGTAGTGAATTATGTTATAATCATTTGAGTATTAAGTGTAATATTAAACTGAGAGAATAAATGTGTGATAATTGTGTATTTGTTTTATTACTTGAAATGAATCAATAGAATTCTTTTATAGACCTGTATTATCACCCAAGGGCCTTTTTCTCTGTGCAAAGGATCAAAGACAATCCACCATTCCAAGAAGCGAACGACTCACAGAAAAAAATAGAACTACGCCCCAGCGAATTTGCATTTTTAAGAACATATATAAGACAATGTCACAATGGAGAGCACTTGAGCTAATGCATGACGACGGGGGCTTAACATTGCTTTGCTGTTGTGTAATGCAGTTGGAACACCCAGATATATCCGTAATGTGTTATTCATGAATTCTTAGTAAATATTTGGACTTCAAGCCCTCTCCTGTCTTCTCTGGAATATATTATATGTATGTGTAACAGTAATAAATTGGTTTTTTATTTGGTTTAACGGTAAGAAGTTGGTTTAATACAATGAAACAGACGCCATCATTCGACGCTGTGGGGAACAGGGAGGTTCTTGGGCATGGAAGCATTCGAAGCTGAGCCCAGACCATAACAAGCAACAAGAAAGTGTTGATATGCCTCAAAAAATTACAGTTTCAAGGGCACTCACCTGATCAGTATATTTGGCAAACCCCAATTTTTTAAAAATAGTTATTTTTGTCTTGATTTTACTCACAAAATAAAACAGACCTATTTCAATGATAATCAAAATGTCTGTTAAACTTGTCTTGTTAAAGTGGAACCAGCAAACATTCACCACTGAAAACAGTCGTTCGACAAAAATTTTATTTAGCAGAAAAACCATCTAAAATACACAATTGCGTCTGTGGCTCAATCCAGGCACTTCAAACACTTCAGATCAGATCAGCCAATAAAAACAGACGCTCCACCCAATCCTTCTCTCTGACTGGTCTTGGTGTAATGAAGTAATTTCTTTAGTGGCTCGGTAATCTACAGTTCTAGTGTATTTATTAATTCTTCTGGAGTTGAGTTATCTAGGGCTAACGAGAAAACGTTTGTGACTAAAGCCCTGGATGACCAGGTGGTGAACGTGCATTTGCATCTGATTCGGGATCAGACTCTGGCTCATAGAGGTACATTTGTATAACGTTTCCTCCAAACACCATTCTATCACTGTTCCCAAAGCACAACCGCCTTCATTTAAATCATTGCATTACCATCTAATTTTGATCACACATCACCATTCTAATTCTTAAATTACTATAAAGTAGCCTTTATTTTGTATTTAAAATTCAGTTTGCTCCCACATCACTAGGCATGTTTCCATCCAAAGATACAAATTTAATTTA
This sequence comes from Danionella cerebrum, assembly GCA_007224835.1. Classification (NCBI taxonomy): domain Eukaryota; kingdom Metazoa; phylum Chordata; class Actinopteri; order Cypriniformes; family Danionidae; genus Danionella; species Danionella cerebrum. The sequence continues at coordinate 89,469 of SRMA01025370.1, forward strand.
TGTTCATTATTGGAATATCGCATACATTTTTTGCGAACGAAGCACCGTTTCAATCCAACGAATCCAACAGAACAAAAACATCACTTCCTGATAAACTGGCACCAAATAACAAAATAAAAATAGAAGTTTATGCCTTAGGAGAAGGCCTTTTATTGTATATAATAACTTATTTGCAAATTTCTGGTTGGTTCATTCATCAATGCCACCCATCGCGGCCCAGTTCCGGCAGAAAAACGCATGGCCATTGTATTGGGATTTATTGGGTAAATATATTCCTATCCAAGTTTATGTGCATTTTCTCTTATCGAATAAAAAGTTTATCCTACTCTGAAATTTTTGAGCATTTTTTTTAATTTATGCGCATCCATCCAGAGTTTTTTTATATAAGATATTCCAAAATGAGCAAAAAAAGGTGGATGGAAACAGTTTTTCTTAGTTTAAAAGTAAAAAAATTGGTTGGTTCAATAGACAATACTTAATAGAACATATGATGTATTTCAGAACACATGTTGGGAAAATCTGCGATGGACTGGCGACCTGTCCAGGGTGTACCCCCACCTCTTGCCCAATGTGCGCAGGAGATAAGCACCGGCAGACCCCTGTGATCCCAAAAAAGGGAATAAACGGGTTGGAAAATGAATGAATGTTGGGAAAATAGTGCACCATAAATATTCTGAATTATTTTTAGTGTTTTTTTTATATATACTTTCAGTTTCTGCTTGTATGAAATAAATGTATTCAGTATATACAATTTGCCTGGTGAGTCTTAATGGCTGGCCATAATGCACACTGTAAACTTCAAATAAAAAGTAACAAATAAATAAAAACGTTGCTTAATAAACACGTTATTTTTATGCAGCCGTGAAATCATAACTACCGGTAATTACTTTTTAGTTTCATTAACCAAGTTACTTTTTGAAAGAAGTCTTTCAGAAAGAACTAGTCACATTGCTGTTTATCTATCCTTTTTAAATAGAAAAAAAAGTTTATTTTCAAAATCAAAACATTATATCGGTTTTCCCAGCTTTTGGAGATGCCTGTGCGCAGGTTTTTTTGGCACGGAGCACAACATACAGTGTATGCATTTGAAACAATAGCTCAGAGGCCCTGAGACAGGAAATGATGCTATTAGAAATGCACATGAGTATCTCAAACATCTGCGCTCTCTGATGTATGGAACAGTTTAAGCCTAAAACATACCTTTGCTTAATCGCTGCTTTTTGGCTTTAATTGAAATGATCCATTCGGCTGTTGAGTGTGTCAGCACGAGTGCAGTGATGAAACCTTTGGATTAAGTGCACAGGCACACGGCTCTGATGACGGAGGAGTCGTTTGTCCAGCCATTAAGCTAATGTGCTGTCCCAGATCAGCCACATATCACAGAGGGTTAGCGTAGGGGAGCTCTTGAAGGAGGTGGTTCTGCTGAATTCCAGCCAAGCTTATCCTCTTACCTTAACCTTGCCTGGCTTCGAGAAAGAACATCTGAGCAGCTTCATGCCAGAACAAAATGCTTCGGCATCTCTCTGAGGCAATAAAGCAATTGTTTGGTCACCACATCCTAAATGGAGCCCCCTGAAATGGCCCTTTCTCTTGGCTTCGCGTTCCTCTTCTTTCTTTCCAAACATTGTTACTGATTTTAAACACTCTATGACATCGTTAACCATAACCTCACTGCGCTGTTCTTTCCTCCCTCGTGTGTTGTAGCTGTTTTGTAAACATAGGCATTACTCAATCTGATCAGTTCTGCATATTTTGAATTAATTCCTTCATGTGCTCGTGAAGTAAACCAGGACCAAACACCTTTAAATTTGAGATGTTTGTACAAGCTTTGTTAAATATTAAAAGTCGCCCACTGTTGGGGTCACATCTCGCAGGCCGCCCAGAAAAACACATCCTGCTGTGAGAGAAACTATGGCTGATACACCCAGCTCTGGGTCACAGAGGACCGAGTGACATCACAAGAACTGGACAGATCCGTGCCAAGAGTTGAGCAGAGAATGGCAACCAATTTTGGGGGAAATATTGGAATTTTCAGACTTTTTCTCCTGAAATGCTATTTTTCTCAGGTTCCCTATGTGTGTGTAGGGGCAGTCTACTCAGAAAGTTCTTTGAGATGTTTTATAATTAATGGGAAACAAATCTATACTAAGTCAATCTTAAGGTATCCTCATTATAGCATTGAGCCGCTGTTGTTCAGATTGAACTTGTTTATGAGAAATGTGCTATTTCAGGCACCCTCCTATCTTGCTTTGGCTAATGCTAAAGCCTTTACAAACAAATCCGTACAACACACCTCGGTCAAAATTCATGGGCACCAACCAGTGTTGTTTTTGTTTCAGCCATCTATGTTTTAGTCAATGTAGAATAATACAGTGGTACCTCGAGATACGAAATGAATCCATTCCAGGGAGGCATTCGAAGGTCGAAGCAAGTTTTACATGTAAAACACCAAATCTGTGTAACGGCTCTCAGAAACAACAGTATAAGTAGATTTAAAAAAATGGAAAACCAGAGAAAAATCAAGTAACGTTTCTTCAATCCTTAAATCTACACATTGTTAATGTAATAAATAATAATAAAACAGAATAAAACATGAGCAAAATACGTAATATGTTCACAAATGTGAAACCTTACCTTGGGAGTGAAGCGATGTGTCGGAGGAGGAGGAACGGATGCAGAAAACATTACGGCACTATGTATGAAAGTTAACTTTCTCAAGATATTTCACAAATTACTAACACAAACACGGTTTCAAGCACGAGCCCAGACAGTACCGAGTGTGTGAGAAGGGATGGAGAGACCGCTTCTGAGAACGCGTCACTGGGTTTCTCTAAGTTGCGCTATAGAACAGCACTTTCCACGTTATAAACGTTATTTCTTTAACGACACCATGACTGTAACATTTGTTAAACCAAATGATTGGTAAACAAGTGGAAAATAGAGCAGAAATGTTTGTTATTGTTCCTCTCTCGAATTTTTCTTCTTATCTCGAAGCAAAAAAATTCCCGCGAGACCTTTCGTATCTCGAACATTTCGTAACTCGAAGCATTCGTATCTTCAGGTACCCCTGTATTTAATTTAAATATTAAAAAATTGTGTATTTAAACATGAATTAATGCTCCATTTCACATTGTATATGATCTACTAAGGATTATGCAAAATAAAGGATTAACACATGGAATTGATTCCTTCCTTACTTTAAAAAAAGCCAAGAACAGAAACATTCTGATTTTGGCAATTGTGGCTTTTTAGTTCACTAAACACATGTATGCCAAAAAATAAGAGCAATGTTGTAAAAACAGGTGTTTATATTATTTAAAGCATGAAGAAAATTTGGCAATTGAAGTTTTGAAAAATAAAATCAAGAATAAACCTCGAGAGGCACCCAAAGGTTTATGAATTCATAGCTAGCTTAAAATTTTGCAAATAGTTCCAGAACAAAAAAGGCTGCTAACTTTATTAGCAAACGTCCGTTGCAGTCTTTGGTCTATTTGCTGCGTTTGTAACAAAACTGTGCAGGGCTGTGGCCCTCCTTGCCCACCTCTGCTCTAGAGCCAAGAAGTGACTTGAGCCCAGAGACCTCCCAAGCTGGTGGAAGCCAGTTAGCGATAAAGGTCCCTGCTCCTACTGCTCCACACGTACCTTCATTTAAAAACAAATCTATATCCCTGAAAAGCTCTTATTGACTCTTCCAAACCAACAGGTGGCAGTCAATTCACGGCATTTTTAAAATTATTATTGAGGAGAACGGCCGTCTAATTTCGACAAAACTCGAAGGGTCCTTAAGATGCGTCCTCCTTTCCCCTAAATTCGGAAGATGCATTGAGACCATCCTTCGTGGTCTCAGATATCACACAATGCAGTACTTTTTTTTTTTTTTTCAACAGAATCAACACAAAGCCAACTTGAATTTGTATTTAAATGTAAGTAAAAGGTTTTTATTAAGGACAGTTTTCAAGGGATTCTTTAACTGCTGGTAGTGATAGGTGTATTTTAAAATATATTTTGTATTTTACAAAAATGACGTTAAAAACAGTAACACACGTAGTTAATGTACTTAAAATAAAAAAAACCCTAAAACACTAGAAAATATATTAAGCAACGAAAAAGCTTACAGTGATCTTACAATTTCTTCATAAAACATAAATATAAAAGAATCGCTCAAAAAATAAAAAGTAAATATACAAGAATTTCCTTCATTTATTTCGGGATCCAAACTATTGATCCAGCTGGTGGCACTAATGCACCATGAGCAAACAACAGAAGAAGAATAAGAGGCTCATTTACCGTGGGTTGAATAGGAAGGACCCTCTGAAGGCTTTTAGAACCTGGATTGAGACACAGCTATAGACTGTTCTCTGTCATGATCTTCTTTTTTCCTGTTGAAAAATGTTGAATGAGCGGATATTGAATCCAATACAGCAGAGCCATAGCCTTTTTCCTTGGTACCACTTGTTCGATCAGATGTGTAAACTCCCATTGGCGCCCATGGTTTTCAATCAAGGGGCACACTAAACTTTGGATTGAAAATTTGAATCGTCCTTGTTCACGTTGCACTTCATACGGGCTGCTCATTTGTCACATACAACATTTTACGCGTTGCAACGTTGGTTACAACGCCTGGAGACTGGAATGGACAGATGTCTCTGCTAGATTTTGCCCCTTGGCATCCTTTACGAAATCATTTGTGTCAATTGCTTCTGATGCACGTTGCAAACGATGCTCCGGATACAAACTACTCGAAGTTTGACCATAATAAACGTAGCTTTGAAAACGCAACACACGGCCACCGTTGTAAGAGAGTAGAGTGGCTGTATTTGTTCAAAAACCACGTTTTTATTCGTTTGTTGGGATCAGAGTTTGATCGTGTTCTCTCCACAAACAAACCACTCTAGAGTTTGTTTTGAACCGGCTTGAAACCACCTCCTCGAGGTTTGTACCAATTTTTAGTTTGATTGCTGCATGTCAGATGTGAAAAACCTGACCTGTTGTTGTGGCGTAATCAATAAATGTCTCCCACCATTCCACACGTTCTTTTATGATCTTTCATTCGTTATAAAATGTGTCTGTTCCCTCAGATTTTCTTCCATTAGAAAGATAAGGAGAAGAGGAACACTACTCAAACAGTGGATACACTTTTGATTCTCCTTGTAACCGTTGAGGCACAGAATGTTGTAGATGTCCTTTCTAAACAATTAATCTAAGTGATCTTGTGATAAATGCTTGTGGAAGTGTTAAGGTGACAGTATTATGAGTCATTTTGGAGGTTTAGAAATGATTTTATAGGGAACATGCTGATCTTGTTATTTTTTTTCTTGAGTCATTATTGTCGAGCACACACGAATGTTGCTTTTCTTCCATTGTCTCATGACAACAAGAAAATTCCTCTATAAACCTCTTCCACTAGTGAAATAAGGCATTTTTCCTCCCTACATTAAAGGTCAACCAATGAAAACCTTTTTTTAAGTCCATACAAACACAATTTTTTAAAATAAAATTCTATATATTTGTATTGCATTGGCATATGACGACATAAATAGACAAGTTATAAGCAAGTCACGTCACATAGATATCCAACGGATACATCAGCCAATTGAGCGTAAGGGGAAAAACATAAAAGAGTCCACCCTCCACCCACCTCCACCAGAAGCCAGCATACTGTGTTAGAAGGGTCATTTATAGAACTGAATCCAAAATGCCATCTTCAGGTAGGGAACGTCATTGCATCAACATTTCCTTGACCCAGAGCAAGAGAAGCCATCGGAAGGCCAAGAGGGCGGTGAAGGACACAAATCGACGAAGAAGAGCAACTGTCGTCCTTTTCAGTAATGCTGAAAATTGCTGAAAAACAGAGGGTTTGTATTGAAAATGTATGAGTTTGAAAGACATCTCTTCAATCATTTCTCAAGCTCGGGACAGGACCAGAACATATAAATAAGAGAGGGTTCTCCACATTTACACCTGTCACAGGTGGTGTCAATCTCTTGGTAAAACTGGGAGAGCTAAGTTTTAGATTAATGGACCCTGTCCAAAACTGAGAGCTTGCGATCCCTTGAATTATCTGACAGTGTCATATTTAAATCCCCTTCCAGAGCCGTTTTTGATGTTTGTTGACTGGTTTAATTTATAAAACCTATTATATATGATGGATATTAAACTTTTACATACAGGAGACATGTCACAGAGGCTATCAGTAAAGAAAGAATCAGGTGCCTCAGGAAAGATTGATATTAAAAAACTGATAAAACTAAATTTACCCATTTTGAAATGCAAGTGTGGCTGAAGTCCTTTTTTATTACTACTTTACAATTTGCTCGAATGAATTATCTTTAACAATACAAGAGTTATGGCACATAATTTGAAAGTACTTCAAAGTAAAATGTGAGAAAAGGTGTGACCGTCTTTCAATTTCATTTTAAAGACCACAAGGCGCTGCCATCAATGCCATCTAGTGGTGAAAAGAAGGGATAACCATTGGAAATTAAAGACCTGTGATATGGCTTGAATTGTATTTTACAATTTCAGGTTTGTTGTGGAATAATCATGTAACGTAATGAAAAAAAAAACATTTGCTGGGGTGAACCAAAAAATAAATCCAACATTTCCACAAGAAAGGGTAATTTATTAAAGTAGTAAAAATGCTCCAAAAGGCCCCAGGACTTCTAAGGGTTACATATATTACATTACTGGTCGCATAATGATTACAACGCATTCCTCCAGTGTTAAAGTAGGAACTATCCTTTTTCTTGATTTTCTTCATTCCATTTCTGCATTTTTTTCCAGATGGAGCTTGCCTTTCATTCTTAAAATGGCATGTGCATGAAATAGGCAAATAGAAAAGTAGTTATAATAAAGGCCGTTACACACCTATGCGTTTACTTTTACATCTGAGTCATTAGCTTTAAAGCCCTTGCATTAAATAATTACAGCACTGACACTCTCCTGAACACTAGATGGCGCTTTGGTGAACTGCAAGTCACTCCATGCCACATGTTGACGCAGAAGCAATTCACATTGTGTGAGGCGCGTTCATGGGGAAGGATGAGCAATCGCTTATCTGTAAAAAAATAGACAAAGTATTAGTTTTCTGGAAAACAAACCACTTCTTGTTGAAGCTGGTTTCAGACACTGGATTTTGAGTTTCCAAAATCAGGTTTGTTCAGACGTGTGACAATCGCACAGATTGAACTACAAATGATTTGCTCTGTGAGTCACAGGGGAGCGAGATGCTTCTCAGATATCCGCGTCTGTCGGCGAGTCACAAAACTGTAGTGTGTGTAAAATGTCTGTGATTATCTGCAGGTAATGAGAACTACAGAATTGCAGAGACACAGACTACAACGTCATAGACTGCAATATAAACAGTGGTTTCGGTTCAAAGGGGGGTTTATTTTGACCCAGAAAAATGAGTGAAAATCTTATGTACTCCTATTTTGATTATAATCCCGGTCTTGCCCTTGTGACCTCGTGCTGTTTTCAAATCTTTCTCGCGAGAGCTCGGTTGTGAGACACAGTTTGAGAACATGGACACTGTTCTCTACGATTCTGTCTATAATCATACCGCGTGAAATCCTCTTTGTCGATCTCTTGTGTTGTTTAAATTCAGCAGCGACTGTAGGCTTCTCCAGAGTCTCTGTAGTCTCTTCTTCTGCCCCTCTGGGAGTACAGCTTCTCGTTTTTTTCTCGAGCGCCGTCTATTGCTGCATTTCCTGGCTGACCAAACGAGCCAAATCACAGCGTTTTACGCACACAGTGAACAAAAAATTACGCAGCGCTTTTTCCAGCTGGTGTGTATAGTTACATTAGCAGCCATGTAATTAAAGAAAAAGATTTACAGCCCCTGCATTACAAAAACGCATAGGTGTTTAAAGGCCTTATTTTTGGTGGATCAGTGAAATAACTCCCTATTTTGCTTATTCATGGACAATCAAATAGCATTTAGAGCTGTCTTTAACTATTTTCTTTCTAAATTTCATTTACATTGAGAAAAAGAGCATTTGACCTGATTTGACCCTGTTATAACCACCCCACACCAAAGTCCCTCCGAAACATCTGCCCTGTAAACTGGTCTGAATGCTCTTGTAGGCCGAGGCCTGATCTCTGGGTGCAGAGTGTTTGTCTTCTTTCCCTTATCTCCCATCCTGCTGTCTGTAGCCTGCAGAGGCATTCATCACTGCAGGGCAGCAGTATTTACGAGGCTTCCCTCCGTTTATTAATCTGTCCCAGCTGCCCGTGTCTCGACACTACACGGCTCACTCGCACTAAACACCTTCAGGGGCATCCAGCATCTCCATCATGCGGCCCGGAAACAAGCCTTTAAATTGAGCAAACCACAAATAAAAGGCAGTAATGAAAGGAAATTGTAGTGTTTTTATTTTTGATGCTAAAAGATAAATTTACACGGAGCGTTTTTTAATCGTTCCGTTTATTGTGCTTGTTTCAGGGCTTTATGGTGAAAGATGACTCCGTCTGTTGCATGATTCTAGGCCGCTAACTAGCCCCTAATGATCAGACGGCGCGGCTGGATGCCCCATGCACTGAAATAACTGTTTTCCCCACTCTTTTGGGAGAGGTGGTTGCACTTTCATGTGCATTAATCCTCTGCGTCTCTTCTGTGAGCCAGAATGGACAAAGTTTTACTGAAGTCTGGAGATTCTTCTCATTTTTGGCTGGTTCTGGAACACACGCCTTCCCTGCAGTATTCAGCTCTCATGGCATGGCATGAGTCCCACACTCACAATCAGCTCAGACTCTTTGCTTGTTTTACTGGTCTCCCCCCACTGCTTCTTTCTTTCCCTTTCCTCTCTGCCTTCCTTTCCCAGAAATGACACTGTCAGATTTTGAAACATCTCTTTCTCCGTTGGCACTTGCTTTGGTTTCCTCTATGTATATCTGTTTCTGGACCACACAGAGGGATGACATGCGTGAGGTTCATCCATACTGGGTGGCCTGAAAGCCTGGAAAACACGGGGTGACAGGATCGTTCTTCAATCAGCGCGAGACGTAATGCGTGTGGACGATGCAAAACCAGTCTCCTGGAGACCCCGGGAGGAAAAACGAAAACCTGGATAATTGCTGTGCAAAGTAGCAGATCTGCTTTAGGTCTTTGGCAGTGTCTGAGACCGAAGCTTCTTGAACGCCTGTCTGATGCACCTCAAACGCTTTAGCCAAGAAAGGAGACTTTATCCCTCGCATTATGTGCTGAAAGCCATTTCTGAATTGTCAGACCTCATGTTGATTCAGCCTTATCTCAGAGGACAGGGAGACTATTCTCATTCAAATGAAGGCCCTAGGAGGCTAGTTGGTGCAGAAGCTGTTGTTTGCTAAGCCACAGCTCCTGCAGCAACCAAAACTTCTGAGTAGAAGGTTGGTGCAGGACTCTCAACAGCTGGAGGCGGCGTGGCTTGTGCAGAAGGAAAGATTTCAATGAGCTGTTGTGTATTATTTTGTTTGGAAAGAACACTGATGGAGTTTGTAGACAAACGGATACAATCTCTTGGGGGAGTTTGTTAAAGTATTCGATCAAATGTGGCCATTTTTAGAGGGTTTTTTTTTTTGGAAATAGTCCACCTCCTGTCAATTTTAGAAATGCAATCCACACACGTTTAGTTCATTAGCGCTCGAGCACCGGAGGTGTGTAGGACCCTACTGTAATTGATCGGTGTGTTAAGTCTGATTGGGTTTTGAAATCAGCTGATGGTGCTCTAACAGTTTGCCGTAGGTGGTTGAAATTCGGCACACATGGGTACGGCACCAAGTGAATTGAATTCCATTTCTGAAATCAACAGGAAGCTGACTATTTTGCAAAAAAGCTCTTTTGCTCATGTCACACTCCTCCAAAAGATTGTATCTGTTTGCATCCAAACTCTATCAGTCTTATCTTAAGGCACATGAAATGTTAAATTGTGAAGCTTTTTGTTAAATTGTGACATTGCTAAACTACGTGCAAACAGCGGCCGTCGGAAGTTACAGCGCCACCTTGTGGCAAAGTGGCATACAATTTTTTTATTTATTTTTTTATTCTGTGATTGAAGTACGTCTTCGAAAATTGGAAGGCAATTGGACAAAGACCCATAAAAAGTCATTTAGAGCAAGTTTCCAAAATCAGAAGGAAGTCCTTATTTTTTAGGGATGCACTGGAATTTTTCACTTGGCTGAAAACCAATACCAAAACCGAAAATGGCTTCATTAAAAAACATTTTTGATAATAAATAACAGTATTAAGGCTGTTTAACTATAACAAAACTAAATAAAATTTCTTTCTGTTACAAAATTATGGAAAAAAATGCTAGCTGCTTTTTTAATACAAATTTAAATTTCTGTACCAAACAACAGAGCACAGACAGAAGAAAAATAATTGTAAAAATATTACAACTTTGCTGTCCTCATCTGAAACTTTGAAGTGCTTCCAAACCGCCGACATACTCCGTTTTTTATGCGTAATGACAGCGCGAACAAGACAGGAGAATGGGGGAGGTGTGGTGACATTTTTGGCTTTTATTTATTATTTCCGGATAATGCTATTTCGGCCAAAAATTTTTGGCGGCCAAAATTTCGGTGCGTCCTTATTATTTTTTATTTGTTTTTGTACTTTAAATCCTTCTAGAGATTTTATTTGATCACCGTCAAACTCTGGAAGCCTCATACAAAGGCCTTTGCCATTTTAAATTGAGAAGTTTTTTTTTTTATTTTCTTGAACGATTCGTTCTTGGCAGATGTTTTGCAATGAAGGAGGAAGTTCCTATATCTTGATATATGTTCATTCGATATAGCAGTCTATGGTAGCAGCTGTTGGCAGTTTGCTCATGGTGCATTAGCACCACCAGCTGGATCCGTAGTTTGGATCTCGAAATGAATGAATGAAATGTTCTGGTAATATTAATATTATTCTTCTTTAAGGGATTCGTTTATATTTTATATTTAATTTTTATGTTGAGCAGCAAAGTGGCGAAGTGGTTAGCGCTGTCACCTTCACCGTTGGACTGGCGATCTGTCCAAAGTGTACCCCCGTGACCCCAAAAGGGAATAAGCCGGCTGGAAAATGACTGAATGACCAACTCTTTTCAGTATATCTGCATAAAAGTGCAATATAAAAAAAGACAGTTGACACTGAGTTGGTCCTAAAAGGAGTTTGTGCACCAACTTGGTCACCAGGATTGAGCCTTTGAGCAAGGCCCTTAATCCTGCTTGCTCCAGGGGCAATGCATCATGGCTGACCCTGCACTCTGACCCCAATTCTCTAAGTCTGCAAAGAATGGAATTTCTTTTATTTATGCATCTGGTGTTTTGTCAGTATATATGACATTAATACAACATTAAATGTATGTAAACTGTGCAAATTAGTTTTTGCACTTGTTTTAGGCAGCTCTGGTTTCGTAAGTGGAAGGGCCCACGCTACAAAACACTGGTCAAAGGCTCTGATCCTGGTCTCCGAGTGGAGCATAGACGTTCCATCACTCACTGCTTTACACACATCAGCACTTCAGCGTTTGTTTTCCTGCTCTATCTCTGCTCGTGGCCCCTGCTTCAAATGAAGATCCCCAATTGTAAACTTAGCTTTTGCCCTCATCCATTATCATCACATTGTCAGAGATTGGAAATCGTGGCTAATGTTATTTTGGGGATGAAAGAATGAAAAACACTGTCAAATCCAATTTCCTCAGCTTTGTCATCCCACAGCTGTCCATTGAGGCGAATGGTACAGACGCTCCAGCTGTGAATCATAAGAGATGAAAATATAAACTGTTTAGTTGTCCAATCTGATGCTCTTTCTGCCAGGATTGTGCCATAACATCCACATGAAATCATTTTAGCTCGAATCCCAAGGCCAATCTGCTGGAAGTGGGGGGTTTAATACCATTGTCCCACTTGCGTAAGTGTGATGGATGTGCTCTTGGCTGTTGAATCATGAAACAGGAGGTTTACGTTGAGTTGTGTGTGGATCTTCTTCAGACTCCGGATAACCAGGGACAGATGATGTGAAGGAACCGATTGGAATTCAGTTCATTTCAGTCTAATGTTTGCAGGAATTTAGTGATTCGTAAGCCTGTTTCCAACAAACCGCTTCCAGCTTCATTTCAGGAAATCAACAAGCCACCTATCAGGGAGAAGATCGGATGGGAGCAGCCAACTATGAGCTCAGATCCTCAGGTTTAGCATGCGATGTGAGAGAGGGGATTTAAAGATAGACAGGTTTGTTTGCATGAATAATTATACCGCTGGTACAGTTTCACCGTCACTAATTAAGACTTAAGGCGTGTGGAACCCTACTGTCATTTTCTTACCGTTTCACCTTTTGGTGCATTTTTGAGGGCCTCATCATGGTAAAAAATTTCACACACACACATCAAAACTGGTGAAAATTTAGCGCCACTTTTCAGCTTACGTTGCAAAAGCCTCTATTAATGGCTCCTTTAATGAACTCCTCAAAACTCCATTATTTTTGCTTGTGGCCATTGCAGCGTCTGTTTTGAATTAAGTAGTAATTACACAACCCAGCTGATATAATGTCTAGGTTTCTAAAAGGTTGTTCATTTTTATATTTTGTGCTTTAAACGAACATTACAAGAGTTATGGCGGATAATTTGCAAGGTAATTCATTATAAAATGAGATAAAATGTGTGTGATTTTGTTTAACAAACCACAAATCTGTGCCACAAAAGAAGGGATATCCCTAGAAAATACAAGACCTGTCATTTGGGCTTTTTTGTTTTAAAAATCTTGCACAAAACAAAGCACAGTGTCACTAAAAAGGCTTGAAACTCTGAATAAGGTTTTGGAGAGGGTCGTTTAAAACCCCTTTTAAACATTTTTCACATTGTTTTGACCTTGTCTTTGCTTTTTGGGGCGAATGATGATTTTTTTTTTTGTCTCAACACTTTTGATTTGTGTTATAAAACAGGAAAACTGGTCGTTTGCAGAAAAAGATGACAACATTTACTACTGGGGGTTTCTGTGAGGGTTGTTGTGGATTTATTGAGTAATTTAATGGAAAAAAATATTTGGGAAAAAGTTGGGTTGTTCTAAAAAAATATATTAAGCATTGTCACAAAAAAATATAATTTAATATAATTTATTTGAGGATATTGTAAAGTAGTAAAAGTGCTCAAAAAGGCTCCAAACTTCTAGCCAGCGATCGTCGAAATTCTACATTTTGCAATAAACAGAAAGTTGTTAATAACTCAGCCATGCATGGTCTAATCAGGTTAAAATTTAACATGTGTGTTAAGTGTCCATGTCTGAACAAATATATATAGCAACCTACAGTGTTGGTTATAGCGCCGACTAGTGGCAACACAGAATATACAATTTTCTTCAGTTTTGTACTGTTATTTCAGACTGTGTTTGAAGGACCTTGTTGAAATTTGTAACAGTCGTGTAAGAGACCAAGACCTAGAAAAAAGTCAATTGGAGCGTGTTTCCAAATCTGACAGGAAGTCAGTTATTTTGAATTTTCTTGTAAAATTTTGTGCAATTTTAGGTCATTTATGTAGGCTCCTTCTATAGATTTCATGTGATCACCATCAAACTCTGGCAGTCTCATCTAAATGCCTCCACAATATTATATTGTGAAAAGATCTTGAGTGGTGACATGCAACCACGCCAACAGGAGCCCACATCTTTGGTCAGCTGCTCACACCAACGCTAAACAACATTGTACAAGGAGACGCAAGTTCCAGGTGCGCACACACTGGAGATGTAGTCCGGAGACAAGATCCAGCCAGAGGGAGACGCACCAATGGAATCAACCTGCTTCTTATATCCTGCTTCAAAACACTGTCAGTTGTGCAAGCCACACCCTTATAGCCGGCACCTAGAGTTGTGCACACACACACCCTCACACAGGACCAATGACTAGCTGTGCCAGAGACGCATCTTCTGACACTGAAATATGACGGCACAGGTTTTTTAAGGAGCGGGTTGTCACAACCAACAAGCAGGAAGTTGTTAATAACTCAATAATACAATATCTGCTTGTTTATTTACCTCATCTATAGCGACCTTCAGTGTTATAATGCCACATGGATTTACCATTTTCTTCTTTATAATGCTCTTTTAGACTGTATACTTTGGAACACTTGTGTAAGTGACCACAACTGAAGTGAGTTTCCAAAACCAACAGGAAATTATTTTGTAACAACTTTAAAAACTTGAGCACTTGTCTCATACTTTTACAAACTCCTCCTAGAGATTGTATCTCTGGTGGTGATTGTATCCCTTTCATCGCTGCTTGCAGCTTTGATTATTTTAAGTGGCTCACAAGCAAAGAGTGTTCAGGTTACCATTGATACTCAAACAGATTGCTGTTTTTGTTAGATTTTCCTGCCAAAATTTGGATTCAAACGTAAACTCTTACTGGGAATGTGTCACTATTCATTTGTGACTGGTGAAACTGGTGATAAATGCATTTTTAACCGTCTAAATGCATTTAAAGAGGGTCTTTGTGTAGAAGTGCAGTGTTTCGAAGTACTCTGGAGTTTGAAACAACACTGAAATGTTTTGTACAAAAAGGCTGTGAAAAAGAATGCTTTCAGAAACATAAATAATGATTATCTATTTTTGTAAAAGTTACTAAAAGGGAGCAACACATAAAAAATAGGACCAAATAAATATTTGTTTTTTTTTTTACCATTTGTCTTCAAACGCGCATCAATTCTTACAAAGTCAGGCCTGTTGTAGGACTTTGGTCAGGTGTATGTTTCACTTATTAAACCAAACAGATGCTAATGATCATCCATGTCACATGTAGGTTGAAACCCAATCATGAGCTGAAACAGAAACCACTGTGTAGGGGGCTTGAAACTGGGTGAGTATCAGCCAAGCTCTGCCTCCAAGTTTCCTGTCATGGCAAGATTGACACAGCAACAAGACACAAGGTAGTAGTCGTTTCTGAACAATTCATTCACTTTGATGTGACTAAGCTTGAAGGAATCGTGTCGGAGAGGAGTTCGTTCAGTGGTGCCTGCGCATCAAAGTTTGTTGAGTGCAGCATGCTCATCATTAATGACAAAAGAATAAAATGATCTTTTAAAATGAACTAATCTTCAATTTCCAGCTCATACTGCACAAAAGACTGTAAAGACTTGAGAAATAAACAACGTTAATCAACAAGGGCTCATTACATTTGTTTATTTTTAAATAATACGTTGGTCTAATTTTATGGGAGATGTGTCTCTTCCTCAAAAAGTGTCTTTTTAATTGAAATCACTTTCAATTTCATAATTTTCTTATTCTGGAATTATACTCACCTATTGGTTACTTATTTGCATATTCATGAAGTGTATGCAAAGTTACTGTCTGACAGTCGACGTAGATGTGAGGGAGATTACAGTGAATCGTTAAGAACAACTTCAATAATGAGCGATCAACTTTGTATTAAAGCTACTTTAATAACAGCGTTTCAAGAAACGTTATACAGCCTTTACCTCTATGAGCCAGAATCTGATCGGAACTGTTTACGCTGTGCTGTGAGAGAGAAGTGGTGGGGGGTTAGGCGGTTTCAACAAAAATTATTTTTGTTAAACGAGTTGTGACCGTGTTAAATGGTGACCCAGAATTGAATGTTGACTGATTCCTCTACGTAGTGCACTTTTCAACACGACAAGTTTATTAAACAATTCAATTATCAATTAAATAAAATCTTGTTTTATTTTGTGAGACAAATGAATAAAAAAGAACTTTGTAAATAATTTTAAGCTGCCCCCTACCAGGTTTGAAGCGTCGTCATGAATGTAACCGTGTCTTGAAATCAGTGTTCTTACAAATATTCTTAGCAGTATATACTTGCTCTGTGTTTGACTCTCGCGTGTTTGTTTCCGGATATCACGAGAGAAGGCATTGCTTTTTGGATAGTGCACCACTCCCGGGGGAGGGGAATCGGCCCTTTCATGTCTTGCCATGTCACAATGGGACTTGTGTGACATCGTCAATGGCGCAAATAAAAAACAGTTTTTAAAAGAAACAAACTTATTTTTTATATCTACTCTTATAAATCACTTTAAAAGCCACTATAAAAGGCTCAACATGTCATGACTCCTTTAAATCAATTCTCTTTCCGGATTGCACTCATTTCGTCAGAGAGAGATAATGGTGGTGGGGGGTGGGGCTATGGTGTGATGGCATTGTCAGTACACGATCTGCAAATTGAATGATTTGCAAAATGTCACGGATTACGTCACAGACGATTTGTTTATAATATAGTGATTTACTGTGTGTACATTTAATATGAATTAGCTGGTCTGTTTAAAAAGTACAGTGGTACTTCTAGATACAAACACTTCAAGATACGAAATTTTTGAGATACGAAAGGTCTCACAGGAAATATTTTGCTTCGAGATACGAAAAAAATCCCAAGATATGAAAATCACCAAAAGTTCTGCTCTATTATCCACTTGTTAATCTGATGTCACACTGCACTTCCGGGTCCTGGCGCTCCATTCTCCCTTTCCAGACAATGCTAAAACGGGCTGATGCGCTTTTAAACACTTTAAATCAGTTTTAAATCAAACGAAACATTATGTAGAGATTACCAATAATGTTCTATAACAAATGGTAGAGTCAAGGTGTCGTAAAAGAAATAACGTTTATAACGTGGAAAGTGCTGTTCTGTAGCGCAACTTAGAGAAACCCTGTGATGCGTTCTCAGAAGCTCTCTCTTCATCCCTGTCTGCGCTTGGGCTTGAAATTGTGTTGGTGTTCGTAATTTGTGAAATATCTCGTGAAAGGTAACTTTCATACGCGGGGCCGTAATGTTTTTTGTCATCTGTTCCACCTCCTCCGACACATCGCTTCACTCTCAAGGTAAGGTTTCACATTTGTGTACATATTACGTATTTTGCTCGTGTTTTATTCTGTTTTATAATCATGTCTTGATTTTTTTCTGGTTTTCCATTTTTTATCTACTTGTACTGTTGTTTCTGAGAGCCATTGCACGGATTAGGCGTTTTACGTGTAAAAATTGCTTAGAGATCACCCTGGAACGGATTAATTTCGTATCTCGGAGTACCACTTTGTGACACCATTAAAAACGGATAAACGTTAGAGGATTCGTTTTTACCGACAGGATGATGATATGACTTTCCCAGCCACGATCACTTAACGAACTTCTTCTATTCTTATGGTTTAATGCCGCATCCCTCAGCAAAATAGTGAAATACTGCCAGATGGCTGCGTAAAAAGATAACTTTTTTGTGTACTCCATTTCTAACTATAATATGGCATAATACCGTAAAGAATTTTCATTGCGACACTACCATGCAGGGAAACCATGACGTAATCTGTGATGTTTGGCAAGTCGTGCAATTTGCGGACTGTGTTCTGACAGGCATCATCCATCCACCCAATCCTTGTAGGGGCCTTTATTTATCATGTGATTCGATGTGCTATACACTCAACATTTTATTTTTATTTTACTAAAATGAACGACATGACTCGAAAAACGATTTGTTCATTTTGCTGAACGAGACTCAAAGATCTGAGTCAGTAAAATGCTCTGAAGGGCGGCACGGTGGCACAGTGGGTAGCACTGTGGCCTTCCAGTTAGAAGGTTGTTGGTTCGAGGCTTTCCGATGACCTTCCTGGAAGGAGTTTGCATGTTCTCCCTGTGCTTGCGTGGGTTTCCTCCGGGTACTCCGGTTTCCCCCACAATCCCAAAAACATACGATTAGGTTAATTGAATTATCTAAATTCCCCTTAGGTGTGAATGTTGCTCTGTGATGGGGGTGTACCCCCGCCTCTTGCCCAAAAGGGAATAAGGGGGTTTGAAAATGAATGAATGAATAAAATATAGCTAATAAAGCTTCCCTTTACTAAAAGAAACGATTTGAATAAAAATAAAAGCTTACATTTTGAAAGCATTATTTGTTCACAACACTTTTCAAACACCTGCCAATAACCGTTGCCCAGCACTGTAAATAATACGTCAATGTTGAAAATAGTTGAAGATGATGTTTTAGAAATTATATCTCATCAAATTGTAAGTCATGTGGTTTGGAACTCCTCAAAACACCACGGGTGCTACGCCGGAGGACGTAGAGCACTCTTTCAAGCAGCTGTGTGTGTTTCCTGCTCTGCTGCGAGATCCCCAAACAAACGCCAAGCTTGCATCCTTCAGTGGGTGAGTCATGGGGATTGCTGGGATTTGATCAGGAGGAGAGGTGCAGGAAATCAGCAGTCAAACTCACCAAAGCCCCGTCCCTGCCAGCGTGGGAGGAATGTCCTCAAAGAACACTGTGCTGAAAGCAGATTACCAGCGATGACTCAAAATCAACATTTGTGTTCTCTTCTGGTAATTCCTCCCTGTTGTTTTTCATCGCACAGCTGGAATATTGAGAGAGCGCAGGTGTAAAGAGCCCAGCAGTTGACAGCTGGACTGCCCCAGTGTCCCACCCTTATACTTATGCTCAATTATCGCAACTTCACTTAATTGGCCCAATAAAGCAATCCAGCTGCATAAACATGTAAGAGAGGGTGTGAGATTTAGAAGTGGGATTTGTCCCTTGCCATGGATATATGGCGTCTGCCAGTGCAAATGAATCATTTCACACTGCGACGTGCTGCTTGAAGGCGGCTGAAGTAGAGCGTAGCCCGCCGGCACCTTGCTGGGACAACGTGTTGCTTTCTTATGCATCCATCACAGGGAACGACCCTCTTCCCAAATGGCTCCCACCAAGACTTTGTGCTGCCCCATTTGGGGTGCTTTCATGGATCTGCTCATGCAGGGTGTGAGAAGGGGGCTTACGTGGAGGTGAGATGGGGGAGGGTCTTTAAAGACCACGCTAGAGTAGCTACAACTCAAAATATAGAGATCTGAAGAATTAGATTTTAACTGCTTTGCACAGCAGGAATTGAGAGATGGATGGGGAGTAAATTTAAGGGCAAAGTGATGCATCCTCATCTGCAATGTGCCAAAAAGCTTCTTAAAAAAACATCATGTGACTTCAAATCACATAACATCATAGATATTTTTAGGCCTTGAGCACCGAAAGGTGTGTAGAACCCTATTGTAATTGCTCGGAGAATTGTTTTGCGGCTTTCTGTGCATTTTTGAGGGTGTAAACATGCTCGAAAAGTCACAGAACTGGTGAAAATGTACATGGTTGGGGTTTATAAGTTGATTAAAAAAAAGTTTCTTCAATCCTTAAATCTACACACTGTAAATGTAATAAATGATAATAAAACTGAATAAAATAATACATACACAGATGTGAAACCTTACATTGTGAGTGAGGCGATGCGGTAAAGTGTCAGTTGGGGTGGAGAACGGATGGCAGAAAACATTACGGCACTATGTACGAAAGTTTCTTAAATTTTCTCAAGATTTACGAAGAATTACGAACACCAGCGTAACGTTAGTTTTAACAAGCAGATAGAAGAGCAGAACGGTTTGTGTTTTCTGTATTTTTTTTTTTTTCGGATTTCGAAGCAAAATATTTCCTGAGAGACCCTTCGTATCTTGGATTTTCCATATTGTGAAGCATTCGTATCTGAGGTACCACTGTATAGGAAACTTGAATTCTGTCGCCCCAGAGATTGTACGGCAAACTCACGTGATCCAAAATGCACAAGAAACGTGTTTTACGCAAAAAAATTTTCCATAATCTCAGACATTCGCATCCAGACAGGATTATATTTCTCTGATAGTAGTTGACAGTAGTTTTACAGTCAAAAAACTGACTTGGATGGGATTAAAAACCCAAAGAACATCTGAAAAGCAGAAATTTCTCTAATGACTGCCTTTGTGATACTGTTCCCATATGAATAGGGCTTAAGAGATGATTTTAGAGATGATCTCGTTAGAATGCAGATGTCTTGAGATTAATTTTTTTTTTTGTGTAAAACGCATCTCTTGAATGTGAACTTGCCGTCAATTCTGCTGTGCCGGAATTCAAATTTCCAGTATTTTTATGACTACAACGATGGATGAGGAGGAAACCCTTCGATGACTTGAAAAGAAAAAATCAAACAGAAGAGCTAAACAAATAAAAAATGTTGACACTGGCTGGATTAATATCAGTTTCAGGTAAGATTATCATCAGACCTGCCTCCCACACCTTGTGACTGTGTTAACAGTTTCCGAATTGGATTTGAAACGTTGGATCGCTCCAAACAGACACTTGCTTTCGTTTTCGAGTGCAACTATACCAGAGTACACACTTGTGTATGAGGTTTAGGGATTAAGTTTAGGGTTAGAGTTAGATTTGAAGTTGGAGTTAGGCTAGGGAATGAATCTGGGTACTTCAGGGAACTTTTTGGGACGCTGGCCAATCAATCCTCGAGGCGGGGACGGAGATCTCCCTGCATTTTGTCCTTGTGACAAGATAGGAGTCGTGGGTGAGGCCAACCTGGGCAATCTGATGTCATGTGTGAGGAGAGATCCTGTGGGTCCCGGGGAAAGAACTCCTCCAATATCTCTGGAGCCCATGGGGAAGAAGCCTAACCGGAAGTGTGGGGTAGGGGTGCCAAAATCACGGCAAGACCAATAAAAATCAAACCAAATCAATAGGTAAGTGCAAAGGAAAAAGAGCTAATTTAGTGAGTCCCGGTTCTGCCTCCCCTAAAAATTAAAAACTGTGTGCCCTATGGTACCCCGGGCCGCCCCTCACCCATGACGTCATAGAAATAGGGTTAGGGTGCTCAGTCAGGTCCCCTGGAGGCTCTTGTGGGGGTAACATACAGCCTCAATACAGGTTTGCCGGGTTTAGTTTTCACGTGCGCTCAACTGTTTCTTCTTCTTTTAAAACTCTATTACTTAAAAATGATAACGCTGCAAACTGCTTCCCGAACCTGGGAGCAATATTGCTAAGGATTTGTTTTCTAGGATGCACTCTGGGATAACTTGGTGAGCTTGAACACCAATCAAGAAATTGCAAACCAAACTCAAACACTTGTAAAAATCACAGAATTGTTAGCCCGTCCGAATCCGCACATAACAGACATCGTCTGAGAAGAATTTTGACTCAAAGTCGTTAAAAAACAAGTGTCGGCTTTTACCATCCAGAACACTGGTTTATTTCACAACTAATCACTTGAAACATTGTAAGCTTTACAAGTAAGAGCTCTGTCTGCCATAAGTTCTATACATGCACCAAGCTGAGATTTGTTCGTCAGCTCAGTGTCTCTGAAGAGGTATCATTGCAGCCTTTTGACATGTTTCTCAGCCCTGTGCAGTGTCACACGCTCTTTTCTGGGAGATATGGCTGCTTGCTCCTTCATCCAGCAGGCTGACCCTCCAGCCAGCCAGTCAGAGCTGATTAGTTTTAACACGGACCAGAACGTGGAAAACAATCCTTTTACATCACAAGTGCTGAAATGTCAGAAAAGGCTGTATTTATTTATTTTCATAGCTTTATAAGGTCTAATGTGTCCAAGATTTTTTCTTTATGCAAATTTTATCATCTTTAATCAAGTAAATAGTTCACTGATTAGCCTCCTTAAGTGTTCGGTGAGCTATGTTTGTTTACGTTCAGTTTAAATGCGTTCTGTCCAAGCACTCCAAATTACTCACACAGTCTTTTCAGAACAGCATTCATTAGAAATATACACTGCATTCACTTAAGGCCTCCACACACTGATCCGAATTAACATTCGCCAGAATCTCCTGATGGCTTCTCAATATTGATGCAATGATGCTCCCTGCCTGAAGATAGCGTTTGCGTTACTACAGACACTAACCGCGCCAAACAGGAAAATGTAAAAGAAGAACAGCAAGAAGACGACGACAACGACGAGGAGATTACACAGAAAAAACGAATCCGATACATCACTCTGAAATTATTCTGAATTTTTTCGTTGCCACCACTCGTTTCGGTCCAATTTGTGACATACTGCTGGCCCCGGGGGTTCAATGAAGGAGTGATGGAGCACAAAATCTTGCAACGAAAATTCGGATCGACAAGTAGAGGCCTTTCCATTGTTTTTTCACTCTCAGAACCAAACCTGTGAGTTCAAAACCTGGTCATTTTATAAAATATCATCAGGGTCACAACTCAGATGCAAGCTTTCATCTGTTTACATACGTGCTGACGCAGAAGGAGGCATTACGCATCGACTCTATTTTTTTGATGTCCTGCATGCATGACAGACTGCAAAAATGCACATAACTTGAGCCAAAAATGTGTTTAAAAATGTGTTTTGCTAATAAATAAAATGCACTGTTTTAAACTATGGACTGTAAAGAAATATGGACGACGTGACACTACCTACTACCTTTGTGAGGGTTCCATGCACACATTCGACTTCCTGATTCAGAGCTCCCCCTCGCGTCTGACTCACATATGCTCCTCTCACACACAGTTTGTTATATGTGACTTATTTTGTACTTCTAAATAAAAATTTGAGAATGACTTCTCTTCATTAGATTGCTCTGTTATGTGTAGCTGTGTTTATCCTCTTGTATTTTGTTTTTATATTGTTAAGCACGTTGGATAGCTTTGCTATGTTTAAATGTGCTATATAAATACATTTTATTTACTTACCTACTTACGAAGAGCGGGTTACAGCCCTTTCAGACAGTCTGTGCAGAGAAGCTATATATATATATATATATATATATATATATATATATATATATATATATATATATATATATATATATATATAATAAATGTACAAATGAAATTTGCTGCTAAAATTTATGTAAAATATCTGGTAACTGATGCATTAGCCTTCTCATTTCCCAATGTAGTCTACAAATCGGTCACATCAAAGTTTTTCAGTGAGCCCCATAGACCCTCCTCCCCTCTAAGTTTGTCAAGTATATCATATTCATTTAATGGTGTAACAAAAAGCTGAAATGCAGATTTTATTTCTCGAACGTAACTGACAGCGTATCTGCTGGGCAGTAAGTCTACCCTATGATTCAAGTGGGGAGCGGAACTCATTCTCACCTGAGGTTTTTCTGTTTACCAAGTTTACCAAGGACAAAGTCATTCAATCTGTAGAAAAAAATGCATGTGCATACAATAAACACTAAATGAC
Source organism: Danionella cerebrum (assembly GCA_007224835.1). Taxonomy (NCBI): domain Eukaryota; kingdom Metazoa; phylum Chordata; class Actinopteri; order Cypriniformes; family Danionidae; genus Danionella; species Danionella cerebrum. The sequence continues at coordinate 112,446 of SRMA01025370.1, forward strand.
CCCAACGATAACAGGGGGGTTAAAAAGAATCCTTGAATATTACATTTACAGCATTTAAATTTAAACATCTTTGTAAAGTATTCGGTATTCTTGCATTTTGTCTAATATTTGCCCCAATTTTTCTCAGCCCCAATGTTAAAGTAAGGAACATGATTTTACTTTACAATATTTAGTCAAAGTTGAATTCTTGGATGCAACATATGGCATATTACAACACACCGGAGCAGCCCTTAATTTAGCTGGACGGTCTCCCCAGACTTTGGCAGGGTAATCTCTGTCATGTTGTTTTCACAGCAGAGCTTCTAAACGAGATAATATTGTCCCTCATGGAGCAGCCAATCTTTCAGCCTTAAAGTGAGAATGTTACAAAGAAAGCCCTGAGCGATGTGCTTTTCTTGACTGACGATCTGACGCTGTGAGAGGACCCTTGATATGGCGAGTTTAATCAACACAGAGCTAGCCAGGCAGGATTCACTTTGAAATCATTTCCATCATTCAGAAACAAAAAGATTAATTTACGACCCTGGTGCTGATACAGGAATAGATTCAAGCCCTGATCCATCTGTGTTCAATCCAGAGCTAATGTTCTCATCACCTGTTTCCCTGCGCCTCAGGAACATCTGGAGCGCATTAAAACACTCGCGCACACACACACAGACACACAAGGTGCATTTTGTTGACTGTGCCGGTGCATTTATTGGCAAGGGCTTTCGTGTTTGGCTTACATTTATAAATGAAGCTCAACCATGAAAAAAGATCAAAGATTGCAATACAAAGTCCTGATTTCAACAATCAATGCACTTAGGTTATGAGAAACCAGACTCCTTTGGGAGCTTGAAGCTTGCGGAGATTAATAGTTTTATTCAAAATAAAACTCTAGTAATTCATCTCAGTGTATTTGTAATAATTGTGTGTTTCTGATTTGGTTTCCACACGTGTTTAAATTCCTATCAAAGTTTGTCAATGTGGTTTGTGTGCCTGAACCATAGTCTGTAAAAAATATGGACGACGTGACACAGACAACTGCCATTGGGTTAATATGATGCCATGACAGTCAGAGAGAGGGTGAACATGAGCACACACGACTTTCTGATGGTTTCGACTCGCAAGAGCAGCATATTAAAGACAATTTCTTTTGTCATTCTAAACCATAACAACTTCTCTGAATTTGTTCGTTGGTAGCGTAAACAATCTTTCTCAACGAGGTGATGACAGCGGTAAGTCAGCTCTGCTCATTGTAGCTGTCAATCAAATGACCCCACCCAGTTTTTTATTTATTGTAAAATTGGGCCAATGTGAACCACATGAAAATACAAACAGAACGAAAAAATTCTTAGCCTTCAAAAAAAGTTAGCCTTCAAAAACCATTGAATTGTGTTATTTTTAATAATATATTGTTCACATTGGTTTAATTTCTACGAGAAAGTCTTTTAAATTAAAATCACATTTTTTCTGCAGTTACTCACCTATTGGTTACTGATTTGCATATTCATGTATGCAAAGTTACTGTCTGACGGTTAAAGTAGATGTGAGGGACATTAGAGAGATTAACTACGAGCAACTTCAATACTTTTTATTAATGCAACATTAGATAGACGCAGTTTCAGCATTTGGAGGGAACGTTATACAACCGTACCTCTGTGAACCAGAATCTGATCCCGAATCAGATGCACCTTTACCACAGTTGCATCGAATGATGAGCCTGTTTCATTGTGGTGATGTTATACCAACTTCATTTAATGATGTTGATTCAATATAAAAAAAAATTCCCTAAACTTATATTGGCCGGAAATGATTCGGCAGCCAGGGCCGTTAGGGCGATCACCGCGGCTAGGCTTCACTCCGCCGGCCATGTGAGGCACACTTGGTATGAAGACACATCTTCTGATTGCATTTTCATGAAGTCCAGTATCTTTTGTGGATGCTATGCTCTTTGCAGTAGTGCCGCTCCCTGCACGCAAAGTACGCAGCCTGCCAACTGCCAGAAGGGGGCGCCGTTATCACTATTGCTCACAAGAAAAGTCAATAGTAAAAAAAAAACTATAGTTACCGGTATGTATTATTAATACATTTTGTCAGCATGTATATTATATTTAGAAATATTTTTTAATTATTTACAAGCTGAATGCAGCTCCTTATTAATGCTGTCCTCTTTAGGTTCTGTTTCTCATTTTCACTCAAAGGGCGTGTTCAACAACTCTGTAAATCATGACATTTAGTATTGTATGTAATATTTTACTGTAACATTTTTGAGATATTCCATCCTGAAATTGGGGATGCATGAGAAGGTAGGTGCTTTGTTTGAGACAGTTTTGCTCTCTCTTTATTTATTTATTTTTTATTCGATAGACTAGTTCACTTTTAATTACATCAGGACAGGGGGATGGTAATAGAATAGGGGAAAGAGACGAAGAGAAGTATGGATGGGGAAAGAATTTGGAGTGAGAAGAATACCTACCTCAACATATTACAGCAGATTTTTCCACAAAAACAAATTCACAGTCTGCAGTTAAAGAACAGTTCTGCTGAAAAAAAAGGCATTGACTGTTGGGTGCTCACAAAAAGTGTGTGTTGGCTAAATTTTAAGGTCCACTTCTCATTTTCTCATACGAGTTTGTTAAAAAAAAGCATTATTGACTGTCAGAATCCAATTAATAGGAATATTTTAATGTAACATTTTTAAATAATTCCATCTGGAACGTGGCTTTTTTGGAGGAAAAAAACGCATTTAGTGAAATTGTGTGTTGGGCACATTTTGGGGGGGGCACCGTAGTACATTTCTGCTTACGGCACCCATTTGGCCAGCAGCAGCTCTGGATCTTCATTTTGAAACTGTGTCCTCTATTATTGTAAACCTGCAGGAGTGTATGTTTGGGTGCCTGTTCCTCAACCCAGCCGCTCTGCATCTGGTTCTCGCTGGGAACCGAGCACGGTGCTGCTGTGGTCAGGAGGGATCTCACATCTGCATGTAAGGAAGCCATCATGTCATGCAATCGGGTCTGTGTTATTGTTGCATGAGGCTGGAGGATTGATGTCAGAGGAAAGAGGAAACTAGTTACCTCCCAGCTATGAGAGCAGAGGTCCGAATGTAACTGGCCCGAGCCCAGCATGCTTCAAACAAGTGTCGTTCTTTTCACTGCACATACGCTTTGTCTTGCTAATTAGCTCAGAGACAACACGAGGACCGTTTTACAAAACCAGATGTGAGGATTGATCTGTGATGTTGGATTAGTAAAAATAACAATCAATTCATGTCTGATTGGATTTTTTTATTATAGACATGTTACATTTCTCAGATTCTGGACGTTTTGTACAAACTTGAGGACATTTTTGATGCTTCTCCAAGATACCTGCTGTTGGCCATTACTGTGTTTGGAAGCACACGTCAATGCGTTTTATTACTTTTAACCATAAGCCCGGCTTTTAGGTCTATTAAATTAGACAGAGGTGGGTAGATTGCTTAAAAACCAAGTTTTACTTGAGTAAAATAGCAAAAATATCTATGCAAGAAAAAAAGTGACTATAAAATTAAAGTCGAGGGTTGATTTAGCAAGTAATGGTATTTATATAGTTTTATTTTTGTGTATTAGCATAGCTAGCTGTAACACATATGAAATAGTTTTAAATTTCATACTGTGTGAGAGGTCATTCTCAAGCAGATAAATGCAGTAAAAACCAAGGTAGTGGGAAATAGTGTGAGGAGTGTAAAACCACGTACAATATTCCAGGTGCAGAGCATTTTACAATAGTTTTCAAAACAATTACAAATTGTTTGAAAATTGTAACTAGTGAAAGTTACTACAAAACTCAACGTTTGTGCTCTAAGGGGGAACAAGTCAAGCTCTAAGGGGGCACACAATCAAGCAGCTGTTTGAGAATTATGTTCTATTTCTTTTTTTACATTTCCTGTTGAACTAAGTGGAAGCTGAATTCCTTGTCGAACATTGCGGTTTTGATACCCACACTTTATTCAGTTTAGAAGCTCAAATCATGCACCTTTTTCATCAATGTTCACTAAAATCAAAACATCGGAGCATGCACGTCCACGAGACTGCAAAAAGTTTAATAGAATAAATATATAGAATCTTATTGTCTGAGATAGAACAGGAAGGAAGTTACAAGTCTCTCCAATAAGGCAGCACAACTGAGAGAGACCCAGCTGCTCTTTCTCTCTACCTCTTTCTCTCTTTCCTCAATGCAGCATGGCATTTTAGCTGTTAGCATCTTCAGTGTTTAAAGTTAAATAAAGCTACATTGTCTGTTGGATCTTTTTTAAACCTTGCATCCAGAGTCTTCTGGAATGGGTTATTAATAATATTTGTATGTGTCATTCTTGAAAGATTCCTTCCTTTCGAACAAACTTTTGATGAACGAATCATGTCCGAGAGGGATTCGTTTAGTGGTGCATACGCAATGCGTTTTGGTTTGAGTGTAGGGCATTTATCATTAATGATGATAAATCGAACAAAAGAACGAAACTAATTTTTTTCCGTTTCCGGCTCACATAGCATTGGTTAACATTATGGAGCGGTCACAAGCCGGAAACTGAAAGGATTCGCTCTTCTCTAAACAAAAGGACTCGAAAAATAACACATTTTTTCAGTTTCCGGCTGAAAATCATGACATTTAGTATTGTATGTAATAATTTACTGTAACATTTTTGAGATATTCCATCCTGAAATTGGGGGTGCATGAGAAGGTAGGTGCTTTGTTTGAGACAGTTTTGCTCTCTCTTTATTTATTTATTTTTTATTCGATAGACTAGTTCACTTTTAATTACATCAGGACAGGAGGATGGTAATAGAATAGGGGAAAGAGACGAAGAGAAGTATGGATGGGGAAAGAATCGGGAGTGAGAAGAATGCCTACCTCAACATATTACAGCAGACAACATATTGTCTGAGTTTTCTAGACAAAAAAAGAAAGTAAATAAAAAAAATACAACATCCACAGTCTGCAGTGAAAGAAAGTTAAATAAAGCTACATTGTCTGTTGGATCTTTTTAAACCTTGCATCCAGAGTGTAAGAGCCAAACTCATATTTTGGGTATTTTGTTTATTTACTGTTATTAATGTATAAGTATTGTAAAATATTGAAATTCAATGGAAAAGTTCTTTATGAATATTTTTTAGTAAAATGTTAGTTTTATTTATTTAATTAGGTCATTGCTTAAGTTTCGGTTCTCTTTAAGCCACACCTACCTGGAGAGACTTGGTTGGGACATGTTTGGGCAAGTCTGTAGTGATTAAGGAGAAACAGTTTTTCTTACCGTCTTTATTTGGGATCTGTAATTTGAGTTAAAGCTCAATACTTTGGTTTATTGGATTTAGGAATACCGTTGTGAGTTTTGATTTGATTTACGGAATTGTTTTATTTTTACTTTTGTTTGTTTTTTTTTTTGTTGTGAAAATAAATACGATTTTTGAGATCAAGAGTGACGATGTAAGAAATCTTTTTTAACCACTCACCAGGAGATTCAAGACAGGAATTTTCGATCTTGAACCTACACAGAGTCTTCTGGAATGGGTTATTAATAAATTTGTATGTGTCGTTCTTGAACGATTCCTTCCTTTTGAACAAACTTTTGATGAACGAATCATGTCCGTGCGGTCACATTATGCAGCGGTCACAAGCCGGAAACTGAAAGGATTCGCTCTTCTCTAAACAAAAGGACTCAAAATTTTTTTAAAAATTCAGTTTCCGGCTCGTACTGCATTGGTTACCGCCATCCCGGGCCTGGACTTCACTCATTACTGTCAGAGAGAGGTAATCTGTGGACCGTAGGAGACGAGATCAGGAGTGACTCAATGGAGAAAGACCCAGGGTGAAGTTATTTGTTTTGTCTTCTACCATTATATCTTATTTGATTTACGAAACAATGTAAATCTACTTTAAGCTCATATTCTGGAATTTCATTACAATGGTGTCTGGCAACACTGAGTAGGTTGTCAACTTGTTTATCAGGACGGAAGACGAATCAACGCTACGTTGTCTGGTTTCTTGATGAGAAAGTGCTGAAAATTGTTTACTATCTGGCTTTGATTTTCCAGACGTTGAAGTGGCTGATTTACATCTGAATGTAGCTGATCGCTGAGAAGAGACAGAATGGAGGAAGTGTCTCCCTCTGGAGCTCAAGGCTCGAGCTGCTGCAGAAACGCTGGCAGCTCCCTTTGCCCCCTGGCATTTTCATCTCAGCTTCACATGCCTGTCTTGATTAAGGCAACACCAAACATGTTATAATATCTGTTTGCATTTATGACATCATTTTGGCCAAGTTTAGAGTGTCTATAGATGTTCATTGAAGATTGGATTGGAAACTGTTTAACAAGACATCCTTGCTCAGTAGAAGGGACGGTTATATGGATTGTTTTGCTCATACATCTTATTACAGATCATAGGCTAATGATGAGTGAATGTCACTTATTAGACTATAAGTGCTTCATCTAGCAAATGTATGTCTCAGAGGAGAGATATTGCCATAATGATGGATGCCACCTCCCCATTTAACCCTGGGTAGAGTCCAAGATGGTTGAAATCAGGCTCCCACAGGAGAAATGATCATTGCTATCATTCTCACGCTGAAAAAAAACAACCTTTGCAAGGGTGTGAGAAAGATAATATTCATTTGAATTCGCTAGACAGCGTTCGAGTCATAAAAGTAAAAACGCACCCTTAAGAATCACATATAAAGTCTGTAATTGCGCTATTTATTGATTTATCTTGTTTTTCTTTCGTAAAGCAGCATTTTTACACTACTGTCATGCAGAAATACTGGTGTGAACTTGGCACGGTTTAGTCATATAAGCCTCCAGAGCGTGATAAATATTATTAGACAGACTTCTAAGGAGGGAAGGGTCGAAGACACTATTGTGCAATTGCGTCAGATGGATTGAACAATGCTGGTAAGGCAATTCACATGCAAGCTTCCAACACTTTCCTGTTCTCAATGAACTTGTTTTTCTGATGATAGATACATGCATTTATTCATTTCCACATGGTCAGCAGGATAGCAAGTGACCACTCTGATGGCCTTGCGGTCAAATGATCAGTTGAGTCATAAAGACGAAAGGAAAAGTGTAGGTGAGTTATCAACCAGTTCAGGGTGATTTTGAGGCTACATTTGGCCAAAACTTTTTTTTCAGTTTCATTAAATTGAATGATATTTGGTGACGAATCTTGCTTTTACACATATTTTAAGAAAATGCTTTGAAAATTTTGAAAAACTCCAAAATGCAAATTCCCTAACTTTTTGTGTTGTTTGTGCCTGTTAACAGCAACTAAATTCAATTGCAGATCTTTTGCAGAGATGTCTTTATCTACCTCAGTTCTAACCAAAACTTCTACGTTTTTTATATCCTGGATTTTTAACTCTACAGTTGCCAAGATCTTACAGGATGTTACTGATTTCTGAAAACAAAAATTACTTACATCACTTATTTTTACTATGAAGAATGATTGTAGTCTGGATTTTTTCTCTTTTTTTTTACCTTTTATCACAAATTTGTACATGTCAGACATTAGTGGATTTTTACTGGGGGGCTCAAGCCCCTACGTCTTCTGTCTAAAAGTGTAAAAGAGCCCATTTTCTCACAGTTAAAATTTGACTATTATATTAATTATTAGTGATAATCTGCTTGTTATTATTATATCAAAACAATTGTATTTGATAAAAAAAAACTATAAATAATTATTTCGGCGTTGCGCGGTAGGCGGGGTCTCAGCACATTGCGGAAGCCTCTTTTAGCCGGAAGTTTACAAGCAAAACACAAACTAGCAGTGAGTGGACAGGTAGCGCGGTAAAAAATAAATCCTCCCCTAATGTTGTTGTAACCTGAATTAATTTGCTAGCATGCGTGCTTTGTTATAATCCCGTATTTAATTTAGGGGCATATGTACCCCTGCACTTTCTTTTCGAAAATGCAGTATATGTCTGCATAACATGATGTCTATGACTAAACTACATGTGGTGTGGAGATGGCTGATGGAAAAAACGAGCGCTCCGCCGTTCTTCTTTCTATATCCACCGCTCTGGCTTAAACAAAGTGCAAAACTTAATTCTAAGGGTTGAACCGCTTCCGTTAGTGATCTAAGCCCATCTATTGGTTGCTGCCCGTTTGGATTCCCGCATGATTGGCTGTCCTCGTTGTCACTCCGTTTGAGTGATGTGCACCTGTAGGCGGAACTTGTATTTTCCGTCACGCCGCACGCGTTGTCGCGTTCAATCCGCGTTTAACACAACAGATTGACCCTCAATTTTCTGCACTTTTCAAAAAGCCTTGCTGTTCAAAAATGAAACAAATTTCCAAGAAAAAAGGGTTTACATAGAGTGAATGGAGTCCTGTGTACAAGCTACATTCCTTCTCTAGTCCAGTCGATCACAGGGCAACACACACATTCACTCCTAAGGGGAATTAGAGAAAATCTGGCCATGTTTTTGACCTTATGCAAACTACACCCAGAAAACCAATGGCTGGTTTCGAACCAAGTTATTGATTTCCACTTCTTAGGGAAAAGTAACTTTTCCCTCCACTTTTTAGTGCCCCCTTTGGTCTTTCTGCCCCTTCCCCACAAGAGGTCTTTTGTGGGGAAGGGGCAGTTTAAAAAAGGACCATTTTATTGGAACTTGGTATGTTCCGGGAAGACCTCCACAGTAAGTGTTATGCAGGGGACTCGGATATAATTTACATTATATTATTATGATTTAATGAGTGACAGCTAACAAATTAGCCCTTGTTACAGAAGTCTCCTACAAGGTAGTTTTGCTAAATTTCACACAGCAGAAGTTTCCTCTTCATGGAAAGTTGCACAGATATGTTCTTTGTTCTCCATAAAGCCAAAGGTAATTCTAGCATTATAGTTGTCTTTTTGTACTGTAAAAAAAGGGTAAATATTTCATTAAAACGTGCATTTAGTGTTAGTTACTCACACAAGTGTGTCTTGTACATTTTCACATTCCATTTCTCATTTTCTCTTTTGGATGCCTTCAAAAACTCTCTACAGTAGTATAGTAAGTATTATTGACTATCAGAATCCAAAATTCAAGAATATATTTAACTGTAGCATTTTTGAGTTATTCCTTCCTGAACTTGGTTTTTTGGGGAAAAGGTTCATTTAGTGTTGTGTACATTTTCACATTCAATTTCTTTTGGATGCGTTCAAAAACTCTACAGTAGTATAGTAAGTATTATTGACTATCAGAATCCCAAATTTAGGAAAATTTGACTGTTGCATTTTAGTTAAGAATATTCCATCCAGAACTTTATTTATTTATTTCTTTGGAAGAAAAAAAAACCTTTTTAGTGAAATCTTGTGTTAAGCACATTTTGAGGGGCACCATAGCACATTTCCGCGTAAGGCACCCATTTTACAAGTAGCGCACTGACACCAGGACACCTGTGCAGTCAAGACCCAGATCAGAGACAGCCGAGACCGTACCGATATCACAGGATCATAGAAAAGGGGTCTCTAGCACTACAACATTACAAGTATATCCCAAATTAATTTAATTCACATCCATACATGTGTTTGTTTGCAGAACCGTGAAAGCAACATCAAGGGAACACTCTTGACTCTTAAAACATTTTAATGAAGGAATTACTCTATAGCTTAATTTTTATATTCATAGTACATAAGTCCTTAAACCTAACAATAAATGGGCAACAATGAAGTTTCATTTGTTCAAAATGCACACCACAGTTGCTTGCTGAGGAGGTAAAACATTTTACACAGATCAAGACATAGACAAGGTTTACAATGTAAAACAATCCAACAAAAAGAAAATAAAAAAACAGAGTAATTACACATTTTTAATTAATACTCATTCAAAGCGAACCTCTTTTTTCCGAGATGGAGAGCTTAGTTAAGACATCTATGCCTAGCAGACTTCTAGCCAGCAGAAAGGTAAGTAAACAATGAGGTTTGAGGATGACAGCACGAGGTGCGAGATGATCAGAGAGAGAGAAAGTGAATAAAAGATGGCCAAGCTCTCGTCGTCTGTTAGTGTCTGCACCGGCCCTCCTTCACAGCAGCTCCGAGTGCTTTAGAGTGGTTAGTGGAGCCGGTGAAAGGAGGCCACAGCCGGAGCAGGTGAGGGCAGTTCATGATGAAGATGAAGCCTAGTTCATGATGACATCCTGTTAGGAGGTGGCAGATGAGGCACTCCAGTGTAGAAGTGGGGGGTTACTGCCACTGTACACAAGCAGAGGGTTATTGCTAGTGGTGAACCTCGGGCTTCCCCCTGCGAGGAGCAGCCATGATTGTCCTTAAGACGTCTTCCCTGTCATCCTCATTGTAATGGTTTTTAGCTCTGTGTATTCTTTTACTCCAATCTCCCCCCTGAAAAGGGAGGAAAGCAGGATGAATACCAATGAACAGAATAAGTATGCTGGACTGTATGGAGCAGATGAAGACACTCACAGTTCACGTCCGTTCCCAGACATTTTGAATCCCCCAAAAGGACACTGGCAGTTCAGAGCGTTATAACAGTTAATCCTGGACACAAATGAGAATATGGGGAATTTAAAGACTGCAAAGGATTCAGTGTATATCTCTTGGTTTAGGGTAATTATTAAAAGTTTCAAATGACTTGGTTTACAACAAACATTTCAAACAAATTTTATGAATTAAACGGTAAATGCAGTGGTGCTAGAGATGCTACGTAATTACATTATGGCAGAAATCTGATAATGATAGCTGGGATATCAATAATTTTCATTCGGAAAACATCTCCCTAGCTACTGGCTACTGATTTGCATATTCATTACATGTATGCAAAGTTACTGTGTGACGAGCAACTTCAATACTGAGCGATCCACGGCTTTTAAAGCTACATCAATAGACGCTGTGACAGTGTTTCGAAACATTATACAACCTTTACCTCTATGAGTCAGAATTTGATCTGAACTGTTTGCTCTGTGCTGTGAGAGAGAAGTGGTGTAGGGTTAGACGGTTTTGTAAAGCCTTGACAGACTCACGTTTGCGCGACAGAAATAAATTGTTAATTGAAATTCATTTTTGTTAAACGAGTCGTGACCGTGTTCAGTGGTGACCCAGATGTGAATGTTGGCTGATTCCTCCATGTAATGCACTTTTACACTACAAGTTAAATTCAATTATCAATCAAAAAAAATCTTTTTTTTTGTGAGTAAAAACATTGAAGCAAAATAAAAAAAAAGAAATAATTTTAATGATTTAAGCTGCCCCCTACCGGGATTCGTCATGAATGTAACCGTGTTGTGAAATCAGTGTTTTATACTTAAAACAAATATACTTAGCAGGTAAGTTTCCCTCTGTCTGACTCTTGCACGTTTGACAAACTTGTTTTTTGTTCTGGAACATCCATGGTTCCCATTTTTGATACAGTCTACTTTTAAAAGCCACTCTAAAGCTCGACATGTCATGACCCATTTAATACAAACCATTTAAAATCTTGAGATCTGCCACCCAGGGTTCTTGCAAATTTCACCAATAACCATTTCCATTGCTTCTCTACCCTCGTGTGTTGGCGATGTCTTCAGCCACTAAAATGGGATTTTCAGTTTAAATTTGCCACAACAGTTTCTCTGTTTTATCAAATTGAATAGTTTTTGGTGACAAATCGTATTTTTACAGATATTTAACGACTTTTTTTTTTCAAAAATGCCCTCAACAGAGAAGAACCATTTTTTGATAGAGAAAGCAAAAGGTGTGGGAGCGAGCAGTGAGTGTAGCATGATGTTGTTTCTTACCAGACGGTTCCGGCCTGCACGGCTGCAGAGATACGCATGGCTTTGTTCAGGTCTCTAGTGAAGACTGCTGCTGCCAGGCCGTAGTCACTGTCATTTGCTCGCTCAATCACTTCCTCAATGTTTTTAAACTTCATAATCTGCTGAACCGGGCCGAATATCTACAACACAGCCGTTGCCCTTATTAATCGCAAATCCAGGGAATAATTTAGAACTAAGGTGTAAAGAAAAGTGTACCTCTTCTCTGGCAATGCGCATGTGATCCTGGACATCGGAGAAGACAGTGGGCTCTAGGAAGAAGCCTCGCCCCACCGGAGCTTTGCCTCCACACTCCAGCTTCGCTCCTTCAGTAATGCCACTCTGAATGAGTTCCAGCACGCGCTGCCTATGTTCTTCGCTCACCTAATACACACATCATCAAACTGTCTGAGATCTGGCTGCATGTGGAACTGTTTCAACAGGAGTCATTTGCAGACCACTTAGGTGCGTTATGAACTGAGACACCAACAAGTGCCTGGTACATTGAATCATAATGAAGGTTTTAGAACTCATGTTTTTATTTATATAAAAAAAAAATGTATATATTGTAGGCAACTCCTGAAAAACCTTAGTGTAAAATGTGATACTTGGTGATGTAATGCCTTGTAATACCACTCACTGCTCCCCACCTTCCCACCGTATATTTTGCTCTTTGCAGCAGTCACTTGTTTATCATCTCGACCAATTCGCAAAAATACGCTTCTAAAAATGTCTCCTATTGCAAACTGAACCAATAGTTACAGTCATGCTATGGAGGGGTCAGTGACATAATATAATGTTTTGTTTGTCACTGTAAGTTCCATAAACCAACCCCTGTGTGGCTGTCACTTTACAAAGCTGACATAGAGTTCAGAATATTTGGTTGTTAGGGTAAGTAGTTTGGTTGCTAGGGAGCCGTCAGTGATGTTATACAAAAATATAATGTGTAACATCAACAAACCCGTGATATTTCATCTTGAAGCATTCATCTTAATGGGCATTATAAACCCTTCTGATCATTGGTTGGTATGCTCTTGCACAGACTGGTAACCCCCACATTTGTGGTCTGGAGGTTCTCAGTTTTCTCAAATTTCACAGCATTCTCAGTGATTTGCCAAAATCACTTTAGTGGTACCAGTCTGAAAAGATAGAGCCATCTGAGTCAGACAAGTTTGGATATCTTGGCAAAGTTGTGAGGTCGTAGCTTGAGTGGTATTGAAATTTTTGTCCAAAGCAAAAGGCAAATAACAATATGTTGGCTTTGAAAAATGTCCTACACACAAAAATGTCTTTAAATGTCTGATATATAGTTTATGTTTAGCCTTTGTTGCCTAAGAACCTGGACCTAACATAGACCGACACATTCATCTGCCTTGTAAGTATGCATCTCAGTGTGGGTGGGTGGTGGGACTTTGTAGATCCCATTTGCAAATGCAAATTTTTAAATGCCGGTAAAACTAGAACCACATAAGATAAAGCATAAATTCTTTTTGCATATAAAAAGAGTTAGGCTTACATAGAAAATATGAAACACGCCTCATAGAGCTGTTTTTTTCCATAAGTGGGTGTGTAGAAAACCAGTAAAAAGTTGCATTTTTTGTGGTTTTTTTTGACACTTTCTTCAGTTTAGATTGACCAAATAGAACTCCAAATATTTTATTAAAATGTAGGATATAAGAGTTATATTGATGTATGGTAAATTAAAATACTCCAAAAAATGGCTCCACAGCAGGTAAAAATGTAAACTATGCCCTGGCGGACCATTGCAGGTCTTAAAGGGTTAGAGAGGGACCAATACTGGACAACAACTTACGCTGACATTAATCTTAATTTTGTGTTTTTGCCATTTGTATACACTTGAATCCCTGTTATTTTCCATCTGGCCTTACCTGAGGGCCCTGTTCGGTGGTTGGGTCAAAGGGATTCCCCACTTTCCTCCTCTGAGCTCTCTCTACACTCCTTCGCACGAACTCATCGTAAATGGGCTCCTCGACAAAGATCCTGGAGCCGGCGGTGCAGCATTGTCCGTTGTTGAAAAAAACTCCCTGATGGGCTTGTTCCACCGCCAGGTCAACTGAGAGAGAAAATGAGAGAAATCCTTCAAGCACATCTGCCAGCCGTGTACGGCACATTCCACACTGTTTCACAAAGACATACGCAGGTGGGAAAGAAGCCATACATCCTCTAAAGTAATTTTTTTGAGCAATTAATTTCTCTTGATGGATCTCTAACATGTTTCTACTGGGACGTCTGCTGTCTGAGAGCACAGACACCTGGGAAAAGCATGGCCTGAGAGACTTTGGTACTGAAGGGTTAATGGAGCCGGCAGATTTACGTCTTTGCTCTGGTGTGATTTGTCCGGCAGGGTCCATTCGGTTGATTTACAGGGGTTCACGGCTGCTGAAAACATTTCAAGCTGCGTTTGGTGGCCTACACGTAGACACTTGTGTCCAGGAGCTGAACAAGTGACGCTATATATGTGAAGACAATATGCTCCCCCTAGATGCAGACCTAAAATTTCCTTAAGGGTCTTTGATGTGAAGTTCTGGAGAAGAAGGTTTGTGGAGCAGCACCTGTGCACAAACTCTAGCAGCAGGGCACCCGTCATAAAACTCTGTCTGAATACTTACAATCGGCATCTGCAAAAATGATGTTGGGACTCTTTCCCCCGAGTTCCAGAGTGACTCTCTTCAGATTGCTCCGTCCTGCTGCTTCTTGGATCAGTTTGCCAACCTGTGAAAAGAGAGAAGTGCTTTAAAACAACATCACTTCTCAGCTCATCGAGAGTGGAAGGTCCGCGCAGCAGTGCACTAGTTTTGTGACGTTCACAAACTAATCGAATCTTTTGAACGACTCATTGATATGAACGATGGGAGCTGAGTTGCGTTTGGTCGGGAGCACTGTGGCCTTTCATTATAAGGTTTGAGGCCAGCGGATGGGTTCCTGGGAGGATTTTGCATGTTCTCCTTGTGCTTGCTTGGGTTTCCAGTTACAGATGTTCTCTAATTCCCTTAAGAATTCTCTAAATTCTGTGAATGTGTGTGTTTCCCGGTGATGGACAGTAGGAAATGTCCAGAGTGTACCCCACTCTTCAGCCAATGTGCACTGCAGGACCCTGTGTCCCTAAAAGTTACAACAGGTACAGAAAATGAAGTGAACTCTTAAGTTTCTCTACGTCTTTTTCTGAAAGAAGCAGAAACTAACAGTGATTTTAATTTTTTTCAAGTTGAAATGATTTTAAACAGTAAAAGCACAGGACTCTCTCTGTTAACACAGTGGTTGTAATGAATCTAAGTGAATTTACACTAATTATCTTGCCAATATAGGGTTTTAAGTTTTTGAACGACTATGTTTTTGAACCGATGTGTGATTTCTGACCCCAGTTCTTCTCAATCTTCTGCTCCCCTCATCCCTGCTTTTTTATATCTAAAAAAAAAACATAACCAAAAATATTTATAGCTAATAACCATTTATTGTTGGTGTTTTTTTTAAGTGCTGCTGCCCTTAATATATGAAAAAATACCTGAAAACAAATACAAACAATCAATTTTGACATGAAGTTTTTTTTAATCTGTTATTTATAATTAAATCATGACCATAACAGTATTGCTGATTTTGATGAAAGGTGTTCTGTGATCGTCAGGTGTTTTAAAAGCAAATGTTATGCGTCTTTAGAGTTAACTTACAGTTTGTTGAGTCTAAAGAAGTCTCTAATGTTCCGTTTTATTTGTATTGAACCATTTGGATGCATCTATTACCATACACACAGATGTTTAAAAGTAAATTTAAATATTTTAAAATCTGTTAAACTAACGGGACTCAACCAAACCAATATCTAAACTACGAGCAGCAGTTTAGTTTTGTATAAAACACCCATTGAACACCTGAAGAAAAATGCAGGCTCCGCCTACAGGTGCACGTCATTTAAGTGAGTGGCAGCGGGGACAGCCAATCACACGTCAATCCAAACAGGCAGCAACCAATAAATGGGCCAATTTCACAAAAATGGCAAATGCTCTATCGGAGTGTAAACTTTCGCCCGACCAATGTCCAGCCATTGCAGAGAACTTTTAACGTGGATTATGGACATTGTTCTACCGTCAACAGAAAGACAATCATCCAGACAATTTGGCGAGACGATGCAGTTATAGCATCTATAAAACAAAAGTTGATCCTTTAATTAAGACCTACGAGAGCACCGGTGATTCCATTTGCATATCAAATTTTAAATGCCTGTAAAATAATAACCACATAAGATAGAGCAATAATTCTAGACTTACACATGACATTATAATCCACACCGCGGGTTGTAGAAGTAGAAGTGATAAATTCCCCCAATATTACCCGCAAGCCACAACATGACGTCATCTTTTGGTTTGGACTCGCTCAATCAGTATCTAAATCTCCCCTGAACATCCCATAACTTCCATTTTGCCATCTGTGAGGCTCAAAAAAAGCCACACAGGGGAGAAGAAAGTGTGTGGAAAGGGAGCTCCCTTCATGTGTGAGGCGTGTGAAGCGCCTCTGTGTTGTTGTGGATATATTTATATAAATATATTTATTCCTGATGGGGTATGTTGTGTTTTTGTTATTTATTGCCCTGTATATAATTAGAATTGTCTAATACAAAGCTATCTATGATCAAAAGTATCTTAGAAACATATTTTCAATGTGAAATTTGATTGCACAATTGTAAATTGTTTATTGTGATGTTCATGGTATGTTTTATGCAAAATAAACATGTTTTTAGTTATTTGTCTTACTTTATAAATTTTGGTGTATCTGAAAAACTAAGCAATGAATTCACTCAGAATAAATTCACTGTGGTTCAACAGCATTTCGTGCGACTTTTTTAGATTTATAATTTTGAGTGATAAAGCTACGATGTGTCTGTATTTAGAAAAAATATGTTTTTCTGTAGTTTTGACACTGTATTCAGTTTATACTGAACTAACTCTATTATTATTAAAATCTAGAATATAATGGTTGTATTGATGTATGGCAAAAAGGGCTCCACAGCAGGTAGAAATTTAAAATGTGCTCTGGCGGACTTGGTTCTATGGCAGGTCTTAAAGGGTTAAGTTCCCCTTTAATTCTCTCATTATTTATGTGCTATTTGAAACACATAACAAAATTGCAGTACAGTGGTACTCTGAGATACGAATGCTTAGAGATACTAAATGTTCGAGATACGAACGCCACCCTGGAACAGATTAATTTCGTATCTTGGGGTACCACTGCATTTTTTAGATATACTACACTGTCTGTTAAATGTTCATCAGTCTTTTTAGTAATTGTTAGTTCTGTGGTGCTGCAAGATGTGTCTTTTATTGGTAATTATTGGTGAAACTGCTAACCGTTTCTGCAACGGGTGTAACCATCCTCTTAGCGTGGTCCAGTCATTTCGTGCCCATAATGCATGTTGGTATACTGAGCAGCAGCAGACAGTCGTAGTATGAGGGGCTCGACTCGCTGGCTATGGTCCCGTATCTGCTCTAGAAAGCTAAAAACCTGAGTCTAGCATCTTTTTTAAGACATAGTATCCCATGCATTGGTGGTTTGTTACAATATGTAAAGTGTACTATGTCACGTTTTATATTATTTCTTAAATGTAAAAGTGTTTCACATATTATTGTAGTTTAGAAACTCCCAAAGTGTATCAGTTTCATTAGTGTAAATTGTATTGATTTTTATGTAAATATGTCAATAAACAGTATGAAATAAGTCTATTTTTATTTACATTTAATCAGCCATCATTGCTCACAGTAAATGGTGTACATTTTAATAATTCCCAAGTCCCTGGGTAATATTTGTTTATAACAACAATGAACTTTAATAAAAGCAAAAATGAAGTGTGCTATTTTGGTTGTGTGTTATTTCAGCTCGTTCATGGGTCAAGAAACATTGGTCATTGGAAATCAAACAACAGTTCTGCCGGATCGGGTTCCCGATGAGCTCCGCAGTGCAAAAGAACCGAAGATGCTTCTCCCTTTGTATCAGTCTTTCTGGCAAAATTCTGAGTTGTGCGATGCTTGTGTTTCGTCATAGTCTTTCTTGTGAAACTGGTGGAATTGTGAAATGATCCATTAGCCCCAAAACTTAAATGCAATCGCATTTACCATCAAAAACGTGTGCTTCTCTACATCGCTAATGTATACACCGGAACTAAGTTTACACTCTGACGGCAGAACAGGAAACCAAAGGCGGATGTGTAAACCTGGTCTATTAAAGACTAAAGGAAAGATCTTCAACTTTAGTGGCGTTGCGTTTTCTTTGTGTCAGAACGGTGGATAGAGAAAACAAGAATGTCTTTTCCATCAACAGTAAAACACATAGTTTGGGCAGTAAAACTCTAGGGGGACATATATTGCCCCCCCCCCCCCCTCCAAATTACGTCTTGGACCCTAATTGATTCTTAAAATAACAGTAAACGCAGCTCCTTAAAGTGCATTCGTTAATACGTGAAGCACATTTTCTGGAAGTCTCCTGGTAATAACTGGATGTTCTTTTTTTGAGTTTCTAACTAGAGATTCGCATCAGTGACGGACTGGCTCTCATCTGCTGGAGCTCTGCAGACTTTGTACAGCTGCTGGCACATCACACGCTCAAAAACCCAAACGTATGTGTCTGCGTGTGTCTCCTCCCACCCAGTTCAGCGCTTTAGAAACTGGCGAGCAGCACTTCCAATCATAAATAAACATTTGTACATGTTTCATTTCCGCAAAGCATACATACAGACAGCCAATAGGCCGTCTATCTGTTTTCCATCAGGGAGAGGAGAAGAGACAGAGGGGAAACATCCTGTTTCCTTTGTGGAAAATACTTTAACGTGAGAAAAAAAAATGACTTCAGAATAAGGATCGGTCGCAGTGCAAAATGGCTTTTATCACTGCTTGCAGCTTTGATTTCATATGACCTCAGGAACATCTCAAAGGTGCAGAACATGTTCTTTTCAACAGACGCAGAAGTTAGTCCATGATTTCATGAGCTCTAGAATGGATTACTGTAACGCTTTATTAGCTGCTGTTCAGTTTCCTCCTTAAATAAACTACAGCTAGTTCTGATCATAGTATGATCATATCACACCGATCCTGTCCTCGCTGGCTTCCTATAAAATACTGCATTGATAATAAAATACTGACGTTCTATCTCTCGCACTATATCCGATCTCTTTCATCACAGAGTGCAGGCTACTAGTCGTTCCTAAGATAATGTCATAATTAGCCGTTCCTCCGTGAAAATGTTCGAAACTCAGATTCGCTCTGTCAATGTAAAATCGAGACACAATTGCGTTAAAACACCTTCTTCTGCATCCACTACGGCATGGTTGTAGTGTTTTTTACCCAGGTGATGACCGGTGGCCAGCTTACTGGGATCTTTCGTTCAAGAAACTCTGGCTTCTGGATGATCTAACATTTCTGTTTTTAATCTCTTTTTCTATTTTCTAGGTTATGGCTGGTGATCAGCTCGTCTGGGATCTCCATGATTCCATGGAGATGAATATACTAGCCCCAGGTTTACCTGGCTTGATTGCCCCTGTGAGGTGACTGCCACACTGTCCACGCTCTTTGGGTGTAGTAGCATTTAGCTTCCTCGTGTAGCTCCCCATGTTAATTGAAATTGCTAGTGTGGGTATTTCCCTGTGGGAGCTCTGATTTTCCCACATGTCTAAAACATGCGGCCTGGGCTAATTAAATTTACTAAAACTGGATTATTAATACCTTAAAAACAGTTTGAGGCCAAAAAACTTTTAGCCACTCTGTTCCACAAACCATGCTCAAAAAAGAATGAATCTATATTAGGCTCGTTCTTCCATGAAGCATCCGCATAAAAGCGCTATATAACACATTTTACTTGACTGTGACTCATGAAAATGATTTCTAATTTGAATAAAGTTAAACTGTTCTCAAAAGGAATGTGATCGCTGTTTGGTTGACCACTGAAACCATTCGAGAGGCACAGGAGTGAGAGAAATGGCAGATAATGAAGAGAATTTGATTTAATACATAGGCTGAAGTCCTGAGAATGAATCTAATTGTATTCAGAGTTGGAAGTGGCCAAAAATCACAAGGGGCAAGTTTTTCATCTGTATATTAAGTATACAAACAGACTCCAAACACACAGCCAAAGTCATTCGTCAGTGTAAAGAAGAACAAGAAGTACTGGAAGTGATGGCCCCCACAGAGCCCTGATCTCAACATCTTCGAATGTGTCTGGGATTACACAAGGAGACAAAGGTATGTGAGAAAGTCTACATCTAGAAGATCTGCGGTTAGTTCTGCAAGATCTTTGAAACAACCTTCCAGCAGAATTCCTTCAAAGGAGGTTACATTAAATATTTCTCTTCTGATCATTCACTGCACTTAACGTGTTCTTCTTCCTCATTTGCGCCTTTTCTTTTTGGACACACTGAAGTGTTATATTTCAGTGTCAAAACACTTGGAAATAGTGAAAGAAGATGTTTATACCATCATCGAGAACCCCTGTGAGTTTTGTGGAACACAAACAGCAACAGTAGGGGGCGTGTCACTGTCTCAATCACAGTCATATGTAATAAAAGTTTTTATACACAGGGTTTATGCCCAACATTAATGTTTTTCAATATATAGTGTCTTTTTCGACATTATATAATATTGCTTTAAAACTGCTCATGCTCTTGAATCCAAGAACGAATAATGAATATTGCTTCATTCATTTATTTTTATCTTTCACAAATTTTTTGGGTATAGAAACACAAGGATTTCTTTTGGACTAATCTAATCTTATGTAATATATTTTTATTTATAGAGATTTTTCTGATTAAAGGGAAAGTCCTGTAGCATGGTTGGGCTCTGTCTTCAGTTGGAATGGAACTACTCTACATTATTTCACAGCTGAAAAAAAACACCTGGACCTTTTTGGTTTGATGCACAATTTTGTTATTACACACTGTTCTGAGCATTTATAACAAAAAATAACAAATATTTGCCAGATTTTGAAAGTTTCATTTCCTCTGAAAAGAAAAATGATATAAATACTATATTCTTGGGGTTCGGTTCTTTCAACTAAGATGGACATGGTGTGACCTGTGGTCCTGTTTTTGCTAAACTGGAATCCATTCCAAAAGACTACAGGTATCTGTAAGCTGGCAGGAGTTGGATGGGAGTGGGTGATTTTGAGTGGAAGTGGGATGGCGCCAGGAGTCAATTCTACAGGAGTGGGACAGGACAGGATTTTTTTTTACTCTGGTCCAGGATTGGGATGGGACAGGATTTTTTTTCTCTGGGAGTGGAATGGAACAGAGGTGAAAATCCACTCCAGTGTCATGCTCTAGCCCAGACCAAACCCAGACAGTGGTGTAGTGCTCCATGACGGGGTGGAATCAGGTTATGTCACAGTACTGGTATTCGGGGTGACGGTACCTAGTTATGAACACTTAAAATATAGTGAGCAATTCTATATTTAAATATGTAACTTCAGAATGTGTATTAGGGGTTTGTCACGAAACTACAGAGCTGTGCGTACGAGGTGTACGAGTCATGTTACACTACTGTAATATAAACAATCCCACATGGAATTTCACAGAAAACTGTAGCGATACCAAAGATTTCAAGGACATCAAACAACAGAATGTTAAGATTATGTGCAATATTTACAGTAACTAAGACTTTCTGCATTTATATTTAAGAAACATCTTGTTGTGTGCGTTAAAAACGTTATTTGCACATCATACAAAAGGCACGTTGCTTCGTATACAGCAGCAATGTATGGGCAGGTTATCATAAATTATAACCTGCAAAGATAAACTTTACCACATCCAGCCCTGGCTTAGCTCTTTCTCACACGCAGCTGAAATGACTCAGAGTCTGTGCATTTATACACACTTCCTAAGAGATGGCAAGTGTGTAATCAGGTCCAGATCAGAGTCATGCAGCAACACTCATGGGAGGACTGGTAAAAGGAGAAGAGCCAAGAAGTGGGCTCTGGAGAGGGAGGGTGGGCTGTGTGATGCGTTTCCTGTAAAAAGGCATTCAGTGGAGGAGTGCGAGTGAATGAGTGGGTTTGTGATGCTACACTCATTTGAGGATTCATAAGGGGTGTTGATGGGTTCCAGTCATCACAGTTTTGTTTAATCCATAACATCTCAAATATAAAGAAAGATGCAGTCATCACAGTTACCAAAATAACCGATAACTGGGAAATGACTTGGCTGCAATATCCCAGAAAAGAAACATCTGTTGCATTTCAGCCATGGCTTTTCAAGGGCATCAGCTCAGCTTTGTTTTCTGTGCAAACAACGCTGCTGTTTGTATTCTTATCAGTGAGAGAATAATTGAGTCCAAACACAGAGCTTCAAACACAGCTAACTCTTTCTTTCAGTTGAATCTTATCCTGCAAACGCCTGCAATTATCATGATTGCATTAAAAAGTGTAATCCATACTTAAAATGAGTTCTCTGATTGATGAACGGGGCAGTGGCAGCCAAGGTAAAGGCAACCGGGGATTAGTCGTGAAAACTGGATTCCACAATTGTGGTTGCAGTAAGTTGGAGCAAGATTTTATCATTCACCTACACCGCCAACACACAGATACCCTTAAACACCTAGCAATCT
Source organism: Danionella cerebrum (assembly GCA_007224835.1). Classification (NCBI taxonomy): domain Eukaryota; kingdom Metazoa; phylum Chordata; class Actinopteri; order Cypriniformes; family Danionidae; genus Danionella; species Danionella cerebrum. The sequence goes on from SRMA01025370.1 coordinate 134,779, forward strand.
TCTAGGAACCAATAAAGGCCTAAACACACCACAGTAGAGGAACAAAACGCAATGTTTCGATGTTTTCACGCAGTGCATTAAAACTGCTGTGATTGGTCTGTTTGGTCCCATATCTCAGGTTGAGAAAGCCGGCAGTAGGCAGCGTTCAAGAACAAAATAAGGCATAAGAAACAAAGAGAAGACAAGAAGAGCATTTACGAGCACAAAGAGCGTTACGATAATGCAGTTCACCGAAGCGCCATCTAGTGCTCAAGAAAAGGGTCTGTGCACCCATTTTTAACCGCAAGAGAATTAATGCAGGCAGCTGACGATGCAGCCGCCGCAGTTCAGCAGATGCATAGATGTGTAAACGAGCCATATGGGTTTGCAATGTCCTTTAAACATTTTGTGTTACTCCGTGCATAACCAGCCTGTGATAACTGTCATAAACACTAGTGGGCAGTGTAGTTTATTTTACGCTCTGGCCTTCTTTATCCACATTTTGTTTCGTGGCAGTAAACAACAATGCAGAATGAAATTGAGGGTACTGTGTTGGAGCTTGAGTACATTGATGTGGAAAAACAGTTATCGTCACTTGAAACTGGTTAGGAAAAAAGATTTGTGTTGTGTTTATTCTTCCTCGTGTTTTTGGTGCTACACGTACTTTTCTACGTGTTCTTCAATTTCTTTTCTGTCGTCATTTTCTTCTTTTTGTTTCCCCGTATGGGTTGTACCCAACCGCCATCTTCAGGCAGGAAATGTCATTACATCAATAGTTCCTCGACCCACAGGAAGAGCAGCCTGCTGAGAAGTCATCTGAAGATTCGTGCAAATTAATACAACTAATTTGCCTTAATACAACTAAAACTAATAAGTAACAAAAAAACAAAACCAACTTGAAATAGCGTTAAATATGTTTTTCCAGCTCTATTTGAAGTAATTTGGCTATTTTAACAGCGGTGCCAATGGGAATCTGCTCACTACTGCCAACAGCCACAAGTGGCCAGTGGATGAATTACAGTTTCATTCACTTACTATTATGCGTCAGGGAAAAAAGGAAAATTTCCCGTTTCAGGACCAGCAATATTATGTTTCATATATCGTTTGCTTCAAATGAAGATTTTTAAACTTAAGTTGAGAAACAACTGTGAAGTTTGTTGGAACAGAGAGTCTTATATGTAAAGTTCACTTGTTATTTATTGAAAAAAAACTGGATTAAAATGCTCCAATCTGGATCCCAGCATGATGAAGCTGGAATAAAAAAAATCCCTTTCCGTTCATGTGGCTGTAAATAAAATCACTTTTCCATAAAAGCTTACAAGGCTTAGCTCTTTCTTCGGAGGCATTGCCAGATTCACTTCATTTATTAACAACACTGAAGTATTTGGATTTATGAGATGTTGCAGTTGAATCAAAGGCTTGGAGCTTCTCAGCAAGTGTAGCTAGGAATAATGTGTGTTTAAAATACGCTGAGTTATGCTGCTGTCACCGAGGCCTGTTTTCAAGAGCTACATTCTCTGTGCCTTGCACTGTGCTTATTTTCAGACCTTGGCTTTCAATTAACTTTATACAGTTGGCTTCAAAGAGTCATTTTTCCTCCGGCGGCCACATGTAGCCGTCTTATCGGCGGAGCTCAATAGAAAGGAAGTCATTATACAGTATGGAAAGGACACATATAAAGTGTAAATGAACTCATGTGTCCAAGCAGACACAGGCACAGAGAGAGATCAGCATTTCTTGTTTCACTTCCGTCACACTCCCCTACCCACCTCAGACCTGTTTATTGGAAGAGATTTCAGACCACCAGGTGGTCACTAAGCCTGTCTCGGAGTATGAACAGTGCAACGGATCAGACTGTCCCTCATAAACACAACTCCTCATGAATAATGAGCAATTAGCAACCCCCCTGATCTCCCTTGAGAAGTCATTATTATCATGTTGGCTTGAAAAGCTATTCGAGCTACAGCCATAATTCTTTACCCAAGACATTCAAACTGGTACCACTAAAGGAATTCCGGGAAATCGCTGTGAATCCTGGGATGTTTTCCACTCACTTATCATGAGGTCAAACTTTGGAAAACTGTCGCTCAAAAAGAGAACCTCATAGAAACTTAAAATTGACCGCTCTTGTGGAGGTTATCTGCTTGTGCTAGAACATACTCTGTGATGTTAACGATATTGTCGTTTCCATTCCATTTATTTTCAATTTCCATTATAATTCAAAGTTAAATCTTGAACTCCGTCTAGAGCCCGGTGGTTCAAATACTTTGCTGATTGATTGGTATGTTCTGCACTGACAACCTCCGCAGGTGTGGATGTGTTTGAAGTTGCTATGAGGTTATCAGTTTGAGTTACAGCTTTATAAAGTTTGACCCCAATGGAAAGTCAATGGAAAATTTACCAGCATTCTTAGCGATTTCCTAGAATTCCCTTAGAGGTGCCAGTCTGAAAAGATATAGAAACTTGAGGCAGTTTGGGTATCTTGGTAAAGTTTGATGGCTGTAGCTTGAACGGTCCAGGAGGAGATGACTTTAGAATTTGTGGTTTGAAGCAACAACAATACGGCAAGCCAAAATAACAACGTTACTCTTTGCTACTGTCTCCAAAAAAACAGACATGCAACAGACATTTTTTTTTAACAAACATGCAAATCTCATCAAATTTTTAAAAATATATTTATGTTATTGTTATGTTGCCATTGATAATAGTAGGTTCTTCATTCTGAGAAGTCATTTTCTACTTTTCGTAAAGCATTGCCGCATTACATTTCCATTTATGCATTTGGCAGACACTTTTATCCAAAGCGACTTACATTCTGAATGAAGGAACACATTTTTGTCAGTTCTTTGTTTCCCTGGGATGCGTCGATGAATAACGAGTTCACATTGACATATGACAATCACAAAGATAACAGTCAATCAAAAAGAACATCGATTTCACCTTGTGTCCATTAAAAAAACAACCCATTGGTTCTGCATATTTAGAATTCTGAGTGATCTCTGCTAAACTGCTTAAAATGCTGTATGTCTCCAAGACTGACGACAAAGCATCAAACTGTAGCACCAACAACCTTAAATGTATCCGAAAAGGGAAGCTATCCAAAAGGGAAATTACCTCAGTTGATCCTGTAAACGCCACTTTGTCTATGCCCATGTGCGAAGATATCGCTGCTCCTGCGGTTGGCCCATAGCCTGGCAAAATATTGACGACTCCTGGTGGAAACCCGGCCTGTGAAAACAGTATGAGAGGAAAAAGCTTCGATGAGAGCGGAGCCAAAAACACCACAGGCTGCGGAGGGGGAATCCAGCCCCACCCCGACCTCCCTACAGGTCCTGTGCAAGAGAGGATGGACAGAACATCAGAAGGAAGAGAAGAAAGTAGGCCTCTTAATCCCAGAGACAGGGAGAGGTCGAACAACAAAGGTCTGGTTGCTGTAGGGAACAAATGATGGAATATCACACGTACAGAATGTTGCTTTTGTATCACTTTCTAGAGCTGTACTGTGAATTTGATTGACACATTTCTGTCCGTTTGATGAAAATACGGTTGTGGGGTGATAAAAATGTACCTCTTTGATGAGAGCTCCGATGTACAGGCAGGTGAGAGGGGTCTGCTCGGCGGGCTTCAGCACAACAGTGTTCCCGCAGCAGAGAGCCGGCCCCAGCTTCCACGCGGTCATCACCAGGGAGAAATTCCACTGGACACAAAGAGTTCAGGAGCTCACTCAACAAGCACATAACTATGTTTCCGGAGAGCATGACCGATGGTTTCTGGGAGCTACATCCTTGTTCAGAAAGTGAAAGTGCCTAGGTGCCAGGCTTACTTCAAGTCCTTCACAAACCGTTCTGAATTGAGATTCTCATAAATCTTCAGATAGTCAAATTGGAAATATCGATGTAATGACCCTCCCTGCCTGAAGAGGGTGTTTGTAGTTAAACAGGTGCACTCGGGGAAACAGGAAAGAAGAAGATAACGACAGAAAAGAAATAAAAGAAAAAAAAATCATGAATTTCCTAAAGCTGTTTATTTTGTTGGTGCTGATCACTATTTCTTTCCTGTGCGAAGACGCTATGAAAACGTGGGATGAGCGCCACCGAGTGGCTCTTTTACATCCTACTCAAATCATCCAAAGAGCCAGCTTTTATTTGTCATTTTCCTTGTGAAAAATGCACCTGATACAGGAGTAAAAACTCTTTTCAGCTCGCGTTTTCAATCGAGGCGCGCTGTTGCAAAAATTTGGATCTTAACTTCGACTTGAATCTTGAACTGTAATGGAATCATTAACTGGGAAAGGTATATTTTCACTGATGGAACCAGTTGCAGCACCCAAAATGATTGTAAAAATGAAACTTTGTGACGTGACGCACTACTCGCTTTTGACACAATCTCTAGTTTACTTCGAGATAGGGGTCCCTTGCTTCTATAGATAGTAGGGCTGCCACAATACTTGGTACGCCCTTGTGAACCGCGTTTTTCTGTTTCTCATTTGAATAACTCCTGTATGTATTATTATTAGTTTATGCATATGAAAGGCAGATGTCAGGGAAAGAAACGCATGTATGCGAGCAAATATCCAATAAATTAACTCCTCCTTTGTGAAAATATCCAATCAGCGAGCACTAAAGCTAGGGAAGGGCGGGACTTCTCAAGTTTTTGTTGGTCAGGGAAGGAATTATTTTTATTTATAGCCAAATTTTTGCTGGCTTTACAGAAGAATATGACAAAGATGTAAAAAGAACAGTAAACAAAAAGTAATTATGTGTGTCAGTGATGTAATTATGCAAAGGGCAACACATGAAAGGCAGCTGTTCCTGGTTTCAGGACCCTTAGACGCCTGTAACTTTTGCCTGCCTTAAATCCCTCATCCAGCACTAAACGGCCCGATGCTGAGGAAGCTGGTGCCCACCTTCCTATGATTGTTTTTTTATTGTTTTCATTTAAAGTGATTTTTTTTGTAGGCGTGTCTTGTGATGTTTGATTAAGCAAAACAAACTGAATTCTAGGAAACGCCTGATTTTTACCTGTTCATGCGATCCATATAAAATATAGAACCAAACCGAAAACTGTGGTTAAAAACACAGCTTGTGTATCATTGATGGCTCCAAGGATAAACTGAATTAATTTCTCATCCTGGCATTTACATAATTGGGTGGTCCTACTTAGCTGACACAACTCTGGGGAAAGATATTTCAACACAAGGGACTGGTTTATGTGAGCTTGTGGTGTGTGTCACTGCTGTGCTTAGTTACCATTTATGGGGGTGCACACCAAGCTACAACGTACACCCATGGCCACTTTATTAGGTACACCTGTCCAACTGCTGGTAAATGCAAACTGTTGCAGTATACACACACACACACACCATCTCTAGGGTTCACAGAGAATGGTCCCAAACAGCATATTTGGGCAATAGGAGATTGGAAAGTTGTCTGTTTTCTGCTGAGACCTTCAGGTGGTAGGGTCAGAGTTTGGTTAAAGCAAGGAACCATCCCGCCTCAACTGGTGATGGTGGTTATCTACCCGCCAGGAAAACATGTCACGTCATAGCAAATCATCTCAAACTGCTTTCTTAAACAGATCTGAAGGAATAAGGGGACCAACCGGGTACTAGCAAGGTGTACCTAATAAAGAGGCCAGTGAGTGTAGTTGTCTTCTATTTTTCAGACTACAGCATAATTTTGTATGTTTGCTTGGATGGCCCTCAGGAATATTCTGAATATTTGGCCAACCAAAGCTATGAATGATTCATGAAAAAGATTCAGTCAGTTCTGAGATTGGCGATTTTTAAAACAGCCTTATTTTAAAACACATATGGAAGCTAATAGACCAGGGGTGTCAAACATAGGGCCCGCAGGCTGCATTCGGCCCACTACTGCATCCAATCCATCCCGGGGGATTTTAGAGAAAGAGGGAGATCACTGTGAAATCGATTACAACGTAGCATTTTAATGAATTTGTGATAATAAATTGCGAATGGATTGTTTTGCTAATGAATAGTTTTTAACCAAGCCTTGCGTGTCTCCGCCTCGCTGCAGTTTGTTAATATGACGGGTCTTTTTTTTCTTGCGGAAGTATACGTGCAGTGAGCAGCCGTCTCGATGCGCCTCTGACTTCGGTTTCCCTGTTAAATGACGATGATTCGTTCTGCAGGAGGCAAAACCGCTAGCTACCTCATCGCTGCCGTTGTGCTGCTAAAAGCTTGTGGTTTTTTAAAGTGGAAACTTTCTGAGACTGAAGTCTCAATACAGAGCTAAAGCTAACTCTTGTATTAAATCAGAGGCAGATTTTGTGAGGAAAACAAAACAGAAAGTCAATAAATTCAGTAGAATTTTTAATTTTATGCTATTTTTATTTAAAGCTGCAGTGTAATGTTGCTTAAACATTGAGAAACAAAATGTAAAATTTGACTGTTTCTGCTTTTTAAAAAAGAATTTTTGTGGAAATATTTTTTTCATCAGAATGTTTTACTTTCAGAATCTGGTTCTTTGCTAAAAATAAAAAAATAAAAACTATTAATAGGAATATTAAGATGTGTTTAATGAATGAATCAATTAAGGCAATCAATGATTATTCTACATGATTTGTCTGCTCCGGCTCCCAGAAGCTCATATTATGCACAGGAGTTTGACAACCCAGTAATAGATCAAAGACTGTTTGCTTTTTGTCCTGAAATTATGTGCAAAACTTTAAGCTACCTATGGAATCAAAAACCTTTGGGTGCCTCTCGAGCTTGGTGCTGTTTTTTCCACTAGTTTCTGGCCACAGTGTGTTTCAGGGAATTTATTCTTGATTTTATTTTTCAAACTTCAATTGCCAATTTTCTTCATGCTTTTTAACAACGTAAACTACTAAATTGCTCTTATTTTTGGCATAAATGTGTGAATTTGTAAAAGAAACAATTACCAACATCAGAAAAATTCATTCGCACTTCAATTCCATTGTGTTAACACTTTATTTTTTATAATCGTTAGTAGATCAAATATATGTATTTTTTCATGAAAAGCTTATCGACAACCTCACAATGTGAAATGCAGCATTAGTTCATGTTTAAATACACAATTTTTAATATTTAAAGAGTTAAATTAACTTATTAAAAGGCAATTTTTCATCAACAAAATATGAATCTACATTGAATAAAACTAGACCAAACTATTTTGGTTTTCGTCGACTAAAACGTGACTAAAACTAAAATCGTTTTGGTTGAAAAGACTTAAGATGTCTGCCAAAAACTGGTGATTACCTCCAAAAAACAACAGCTAGAAGCCAAAGGTCTGCAACGCTGTAATTGCTGCAGATGGAGGATTCTTGGAGTATCAGTTCAAATAAATATTATTTCTAACTTCATCGATTCTATTCATTCTACAACTCACATGGTGAACAAAATTGCATTTACTCATAACGCTTCATGAAAGAATGAGAACAACTCACGGGAATGATCTGTCCACACACTCCAATGGGCTCATGTCGGGTGACGGTAAAATATTCTCCATCTGTGTGACAGACAGAGAGGACGAGATGAACCAGTGTTAGTCGCGGGGTCAACTCATGTCAGATGCACTGCATGCTTGATCCTCGTGGAAAGTATTTGACAGGAAGTGTTTAAACAGCAGTGTGAGTTAAAGCTGGCGTTTTCTCCAACAGTCAATGGAGCTTTAGATAAAATCTAGAAAACTCTGTTATTGTCTCAGGACATCATGGGAAACAGTGCACTCGCTCCGGCTCGGCCTGTGGAAACATGAGGCTGGCCTAACGCATCTGGAGCGGACGCATGCCAATGATTCATCTCACTTGGTGGCCAGATAAGAGAAGGCCAAAAACACACATTCTGTTTGTTTGCGCTGTAATTCTAATACGGATGAGATTGGAAATGAATTAAAGCCAATCGCTGTGAGTTCCCACTATGCAACACAACAAAGGGCCAGTGCTGAGCTCTAGTGATGACAGGGGGATTTACGGTTCTTTTCCCCTCCATTTCTCATTTTTATTTCTCCTGCTGTGAAAATCATATCATAACAGCATGTAGCAGCGTGGGTGCTTGTTTGTGCAAGATGAGCGAGTGAATATGAGGCAGACGCGATCAGATTTGAGTGCTACATTTAAAAGACGGAATCAAAAACGGAGTGCCGCTGTTGGAATGCGCAATAATTACACAGACGCCCGATGGCGGACACCTCTCTAACCCGTGGGAGGGGGGCTCATACACATACTTGCACACTAATGGCTGCACCGTGACATCAGAGCTGCTGTCCCGTAGTCTCCAGGCTCCCTGCCGCGTTCCTTTCAAACAACTAAATTAGCCAGAACAGACCCCCAATGCCCCATAGTGCCCCCCGGCCCCGTAGCTGTCACTGTGCTCCACCGATGGCAGAGCTCCACAGGAGGGCGGCCATTAGCACTCAGATTTATAACTGCTCCGGGACCTCGTCTGTTTACCCTCAGTGCAGCTCCATAACCCCAAAACATCTCCAGCAGTCCTCAGAGAAATCCCAGCTCTGCAGCGGCTCCCTCTCCTCAAGGTCACACTGCTGAAAACCTCACGAAAGGGTTGCAATGTAAAGGCCTGCCCTGCATTCCTGTGATATGAGTCTATGGATACTCAATGGTCTCTTCTGCATATTTATGTCATAAGTTTATCGGCGTTGATCGGTTTTAGATGTAACGCAGGGCTCAGCGTAAATGAGAACACCCCTAAACCTTTTGCTTTCTTTCAGAATCAACATTTTCTCACTACAAAAGCCACGACACTTCAAACGCCGGTGAATCTAATGATTCATTTAAGAGGAGTAACTCCCCATGGAAGAAAAATGTCACAAAGTCTTTGAAAGAGAATTATTTCATTACACAAAAAGGTGAAGGCTGCAAGAAGATCAGCAAAGCTTTACATAGCAGTCAAAATACTGTAGCACAAACAATTTTAGAAAGACATCCAGGGATGTACATCTCGACAAGAGCGTCTTCTGATGAGAAGAGTTGAAGAAAATCTCCTGTAAGTTCACTTAAGCAGTAGAAACCAAACTGGAGCGAGTGTTTCCTGTGGCACTGCAGAGGAGCGGCAGTGAAGGTAGCCTCTCATAAAGCATGAAAAAGCACGTCTAGGATTCACTCGGGTCTATGCTGAAGAAGATGAAGACTCCTGGGACTCTAGACTCTGGAATGATGAGATGAAGATCTCTGTTTCTGGAGCGAATTGTTTTTTAAAACAGTACGGCGTCGTAAAGGTGAGGATTTCAGAGAGAATCGCCTGGTGCCTACAGTAAAACATGGTGGTGGCAGTGTCCTGATGTGGGGCTGCATTTCATCGATGGCATCAAGAACTCGACAATGTTCTGCTCGATACTGAAGGAAAAGATGCTGCATCTTTTTTCCAACACGACAATGATCCAAACACACGTCTAAAGCTCCTGCTGCATTTCTGAAGAAGATCAGGGTGAAGGAGATCAAACGTCTCCTGATCTGAACCCCATCGAATCCTAGAGCATCGCTCTCCATCAGCATCCAGCTCTAAAAGAGGATCTTCTTGAAGAACAGAGAAAGATCGATGCTGCAATCTGTCGCCAACTCGTTCATTCCACGCCGAGAAAACTTGGTGCTGAACTTAAAAATCACGAAGCTCGTACAAAATACCAGATTTGTTGTGGAAGGAAATTTTTGTGATCCGAGTTTGATTTGATAAAATAAGTATTCAATAAATTGAAATTGAGATACTGATTACATTTCTACTTATATCTGCTGAGCAGTGCATGTATCTTATGTCCAAGAACACACTTAATGACCAATATTCACGACTAATGATAGATTTAGCATAATAATGATATTTGGATAAGTCACATTTAACCATTAAGGAATCAGTTTTGGAAAATAACTAAATTAAATTTAATTTAAAAAAAATTAAATGTGTCACGTGTTTACGTGAAATGCTTATTGTATGCACGAGACCTTTGTGATTGGTAAAACAACAAGCCGTCATCATTTCGATATAAGATAAAGGACTTTCTTTGCAGAGTGTAGTGCTAACAATCCTAAAGTTGATTGCTCAAATGTGTTTCGTCGTTTGGTTAAAAGCTTTTGACATATGTATAAATGTTGAGGTGAGAAACCCTGAGCTGAAACTATCCATGCAGCCATGTTTCTCCATCACTGCCGTGCTACAGCTGAAGTTTTATGGGAAACATTCAGTGAAGGGTATTGAAAAATCCAGTCAAATCACTGAAAATCAACACCATTTGAGAGAAGGATGTTTTAGGAAAAGATTCTACTTGAACCTGATCCAGACATAGCAATAAATCCCAAGAAGAAAATATATTTGGTCATATTCCAGGACTTGGTATGGCTAAAAGGCTAACTGGATGAACTGGTTTACGCTGTTTTCCCCGTCTACTTTTGAAAAAAGAGCAGAATTGGAGCTAGCATTGATTACACAAAGCGTGACTCATTCAAACCAATGCTTGGAAAAGGTTACAGTTCAAAAACAAACAGTTAGGAACAATAATAATAAAAGTTTCTAGACTTTATACATCTATATTCACAAGTTATCATTAATGGATTAATGCATTAACGTGCATGCAAACGTTTTTTGTTAGTTTTGAAAAGATTACAGTGTGGGCCAGGGACGTCACTAGGGTTGACAGATAGGGGGGGGGCTTAGCCCCTGGAGGGCTTCTCGTACATTGCATGCGGTGAAAATAGAATAGAATTTACTTTATTAATCCCTTTGGGAGAACTTTTTGGGAACTAGTACTAATGACACTAAATTTCACTTGCGGTAATTGGGAATAGATACTAACATTATGTGTACTTCAGAGATTCGACAGGATATTAGACAGCTAATAAAAGATTTTTCACGATGTTAGCATTTTAGACGACGTTCGCTTTAGCTTCCAACATTAAGGTTGAAATAGTCTAGGCAACAATATCGTCCTCCCTTCTCTTACCACAGGTAAATGTTCAGATTAAGCAACAATCGCTGCTATCAACGTGCAATCGCTGACCGTGTGTACACTCTGTGTTCACTGCTGTTTACTGCTGCTGCCTCCACACTGTTGTGTTGGTCCAGCTGCTTATGCGGCCGCCTACCACGTCACGCTTGACGCATGCTAACGAGGCATGATGGGAATCATAACGATAATAATTTTGAAAGCGAACTTCAGTTTAACTCGCTTTCTTGCTGGCTCGTGTTCGCTGCATGTATGCACTTATTTAAAATATATTTTAAATATCAAGATAATAATAATAAATAAAATGTCGCCCCAAATTATAGGGGGGGCTTTGGGATATTTTAGGGAGGCTGAAGCCCCCCTAAATTAGGGCTAACGACGTCACTGGTGTGGGCTATTTGAGACTGCAGTGAGATTTTTGTTGCAGAAATGGCCGATGACCAGCTCAACGTTCTAAAAGCAAAAGAGATGCATTTAATGTAAACCTATCAAGAAGAAACCTGACAGAAAAAAACCCCCTGGAGAAGTCCACCAGAGAATAATTTACATTTTTACCTGCTTTGGTTCCATTTATTGGAGTATTTTAATTTGCCATAAATGATTAAAACCATTATATTCTAGATTTTAATAGTATTAATGTAATTAGTTCAATATTAACTGAAGAAAGTGTCAAAACTACAAAAAAACACAAAACAATTTAAAATTGTTTCTTTTTTTCTCCACATATTTTTTCTAAATACAGACACGTCATAGCTTTATCCCTTAAAATTGTAACAAAAAGTTGCGCAAAATTCTTTTAGACCACAGTGAATTTATTCTGAATGAATTCATTGCTTAGTTTTTGAGACTCTCAAATTTATAAAGGCAAAAAACATGCACATTTTGCAGAAAACATACCATGAATATCAAAATAAACTATTTACAACAGTGCTATCAAATTGCACATTGAAAAAATTGTTTCTAAGATACTTTTGATCGTAGATAGCTCTGTATTAGACAATACTCATTAATATACAGTGCATACACATTTTTCGCTTGTAAGTCTAACTCCTTTTGTTTCATTTGCAAAAAGAATTATTGCCCTATTTTATGTGGTTCCAGTTTTACTGCCATTTTTAAATTGATATGCAAATGTGATCACCGGGGACTTAAAGGGTTAAAGCAGGGGTGCTCACACTTTTTCAGCTTGCGAGCTACTTTTAAAAAGACCAAGTCGAAGTGATCTACCCGCTACAAAAATGTGAAACATCAATCAACAAACAATTCTTTTCAACTTTATTGAGAACTGACAAAACACACATAATAATTAATTATTTACATTTTTTATAATTACGTGAGTTTAATTTGATGACTTGCACTGAATTGAATCATTAGAACAGTTGTGTGTGACCTGAATTTGATGGTAATAGAGTGATTTTTATGGGAGCAATTGAGCTTTGATCCAAATAATCAAGAATAAAAATGATGCTCTAATAAATATTTCAATATTTATTGAAACTGAGTCGTGCAGTACAATATGCAGGTGAGGAGTGGCGTGTTTCTTGATTTTGGTTGTAATAGAGTTATTTAGAATGAAGTTATGAAGCATATTCTGGGTAAAACATATTTTGGATCTGGTAATTTGCAGACGGTCCCTAAGCGATTCCATGACAGCGGGTTGCTCATAGACGGTAATGTGTTTCTGGGAAAACAAGTAGTAATCACTTGTTTTGATTAAAAAACATTTTGTAGTTTGTCTGTGTACATAACACAGATTAAAAATAGCTATTATTTGTTTATTAAGAACATTCTGGTCTCAAGCTATTGAGCAGAGAAAACCGAATCCGTGAATCTGCAGCTAACTTTACTGAACTGTGACGGGATGGATGATCGGCTGATATTGTTTCAATTTCACGCCGCGATCGACCGGTAGCACCTCCGCGATCGACTGGTCGATCATTCCATAGTTCTGCTGATGACACATACGTCTATGTATCTATCTCGTCAAATGTCTACAACTCCATAAACTCTCTCTGCCAAATCCTTGATGAGGATGCAAAATAAATAGCTTCAATTAAACTAAGACTTGACCGAATTCGGTACGTTCGGAAGCAAAGGGACTCGGATATCAGTTTCATCAGCCAATGACTAAATCACTTATTACCATCTTAGAAACATTGCAAAGAACCAGATGCCTTTTTTCCAGACAACTGATCCGTGCTTTCATCTCCAGCAGCTGGACTACTGTAAAATTCTTCCCAAAAAAGACCATTAAATGACTTCAGGTCGTTCAGAATGCAGCGGCTCGAAATCTAACCAAAATTAGGAAGTCAGAACACATTTCACCAGTTCTTACATCTCTCCAATGGCTGCCGGTGTCCTTCAGAATGCATTTCAAAGTTTTGCTCCTCGTTTTCAAGCTAAAGCATGACTGAGCATAACTTAAAACAACTCCCTTCTTGGAGAGAGTTTGCCTCTTAGAAGTGTGTTGCACGTCAAAAAGGAACAAGTGGGTATTTCGAATTAAATGCTTGGTGACATTGCATTTAAAGTTGGGGTACAGCTGGATGAGTATGTTTATAAGTGTAGCGTAACTCAATGTTTCGAAGGTTGCCTGTTGTAGAACTATTAATGCAAAACTCAGTGTTACTCAGTGCTTACGTAAAAATATCAAATTTAAAACTGTAAAAAATGAGTTGTAATTGATTACCTCAAAATTTTTGAGTAATGCCAACTTATGTACAGCCTTTTATTATTGGCGTGTTTATTATGGTGTGAGCATCCCCTTACCGGTTGGAATGGTGGAGCCATGGATCTTATCTGCCCATCCAGCAAAATATCGAAACGTTTTAATGGTTCCCTGAAGGTCAACGAAGACGGAGGAGAGGAAAGGTTTCCCGCTGTCCAGAGACTCTAGGGTCTGGGAGGAGAGAAGGCAGATGAGAGAGTGGGTGTACGATGAAAAATCGCTCGCTGGGATTAAACCTGACATTCCCCATGCAGCATTAGCCTAAGCATATCTAAAGCACACACTTCCATCTGCTCCCCTAAGAAACCCGATACTCATAGAGCCGTCACCAGAGAACGGACTTTGTTATCTCTGCGTCAGCCAGCTATGATTTCTCATCGACGTGGGACTAGTTTGATATAAAGAGTGATTGTAACCACATGGACGTGCCATTTCTCTTTCAAAACCATTCATTCTGACACTTGTTCAGACCTCGATGAGGAAAATCTGTTGTTTCAGTCCATTTAAGAAAAAGTCTAAACTGTGGCTTGAAAGAGATTTATTCAAAATGGCCACACCGAGAGCTGCACGCATGAAGACAAACATAGCACTCTTTTTTCCACATCTCTGCGAACGGGAAGTGAAAGCAGATGTCCACAACGGAGATGAAAGCACTGGACAATACCTCCACCTAAGTGATCGTTAGCACCCAAAGGTCGTGTGTCATCATCGTGTCTTTCAGACATTTGCAGAACAAATCAAAGTTGGTAGAGAAACCACCACTCCAACAGCTCCTCTCTCAGTAAGCCTGAAGCAGACAGACAGGCTCACTCATTAGACACTTGCTTATTGTTGTGAGTGTCTTTGTCTGCTCAGATGGCTCCGTCCTGTTGAATCGAACTCTCACTCACCAAAAACTGGCAGTGACTAGAAAGGCACTTGGTTTGTGTCTACCCACAAAGCCACTGGTTCGTGAGTGAAGGTGAGAACCATGAGCGGGTCAGGATTGATGCCAACAAGAGAGCGGAGTTGGGATTTTTCTTCAGAACTTCTGCAGCCAATTATGGCATTTCAAGGAAATAAATGTGGAGAGCCTGGACTCCATTCGCTACTTAGCATTGCTAATACAAGGTTGTGTCTTCATAAATTTGATGTGAATGTAAATTTGCCGTGCTGTTCTGTTTTCAATAATTTGTAATGCACGGTTTGGGGAATTTATTCTAGAAAATATCATTTGCTCAGAAAAAAACGTGTCTATAACTTTAATAGTAGGTTCATTTTGATATAATGTGACAAAATAACACATTAAAATTTACCGGCAAGCAGTGATACGGGGTCAAGTATCCAGAAAGCAAAACAATTCACATGGAATGAGCACTATTTAGAGTTATTATGATTTTTAAACTTTAGGTGGCGCTCTAAGTAATTTATGTTTCAGGGGTAGCCTTAGGTACTCTTGACTCGCACCAAGTTTGGTGCCAATATGAGATTCGTACTCCACTTTGCACAATGCCATCAAAATGGCACAACTCTTATCAAAAACCATCAACACAACGTGAATAACTTTTTGACAGCAAGGTCTAGGATGTTCTGTTTTAAATTTGGTGAGAATCGGACAAACGCTCTGGGAGGAGTTAGATAAAGTAGTTTTTTAACCTATTTAAATAGGACGGACAGGAAGTTCAATCAATTATGGTAAAATTGGTATTCGTTCCAGCTCGATCTAGGCAAGATGGAATGCATAAGCTAAAGCTAGCAAAGTTTATTAGCATTTTATGAATTTGTTTATATCTTTTGACCACAAGATGGCCCTGGCTCACAATTTGTTGAATCCCTTCAAGGCATAGTGCAGAGAATTTTACAATAAAGCATTATCGAATTACAGGATTTATAGCAGTAGAACCATTTTGCTGTGTTTTGCATAAGGATAATTTGCATACTACTGGGTTGATTAATCAAAATTATGCAGCATCTTTTAGTCGGCATGATTAGAAGATGGTAATGTAAATTTCATGTAATTTGGACAAATGGTCTAGGTAGTTTGCAAAAGTAATATTTCATAATGGCCGAAAAAGTTTCATCGTCGGAAAATGACTAATTTGGCCTAGTGATGGCGCTAGGTGGTTTAAGTTAGAGACTCCAAACTTGGTCCGATTATAGGTCAGTGGGTTGGCAGCAAGTGTGCCAAATTTCATAACTTTCCCATAAGCGGTTCATAGGGATGACATCGACGCAATGGCACAAGCGGAAGAAGAAGACAGAAGAAAAATAATAAGAAAACCAATGGAAACCCAATAGGTCCCTTCGCTGCTTGGTCCCTAAAAATAAAAAAAAAGGAATGTTTCGAAAGTTCACGACCAGGGGCTGACTGGTACGAACATACTCTGCGAGTGAGGTGAATAATATCCACAGTATATCTCTCAGTGTGGAGTTTTGGCGAAGAAGGTGAGGTGACGATCAACCAAAGTGAACCGAGACAAGGTAAGACTGACTTAAACAGTGATATGTGTTGATGGTTTAATTGGGAACACTGGTGGTATTGCCTGATCGGGCAACAAAAATGTCTTCAAAGAACTGTTTACACTAGCAACCAAATGTTTTTCTCAGCTTTGTTAAATTATAAAAAGTGACAAAGGGAATTATAATATGTCCCCTCTATAGTAAAGACTGCTTGCCATAGCAACCATTTTGGCATATCACTATCTTAGCTAAGGAAGTTTATATTTTATATTGGCATGGGGAACTTTGTATGATATCACTGACTCATCCAAAGCAACCAAAAATTCTACCTTGGCAACCATTTAGCTAATAAAAATCTTTTTAAATGGCACCTTTGCAAAGATTATTTTAACGAATGCCATTTTAGACCTTGGTTCTAA
The DNA here is from genome assembly GCA_007224835.1 of Danionella cerebrum. NCBI lineage: Eukaryota > Metazoa > Chordata > Actinopteri > Cypriniformes > Danionidae > Danionella > Danionella cerebrum. The sequence goes on from SRMA01025370.1 coordinate 151,278, forward strand.
ATGGAGTGAGTAACCGGTGTTTACTTACAGCAAGGTAAGCACTGTCTCTTTCCACCAAGTCAGCCAGTTTGAACAAGAGCCGACCACGTTCAGAAGCGTCCATCTTTCTCCACACGGAACCCAAGGCGAAGGCTGAACGTGCTGCCTGCACAGCTTTATCCACATCCGCCTAGCATAGAGAGAAAGAGAGAGAGAGGGGAGAGGAGGAAAGGAGGGAGGGCATTTAATGATTTAACCTTATCCTGTAAACAGGTGTTTGTCCACCTCTGGGACAAATTAGATCCATTCATTCCGGATGAGTCTCAATGACTTCCCCAGTTGCACATTGAGGGAGTCTCAGTTTTCTGTATCCATTCTGGGTTTCCTCACTTTCTGCCTGATTTACAGAGAGGAACTAGAGCCTCCAGCTTGCTTAACCACATTAGAGTGAACTACAACCTCTCCCCTCCCTCTTTTTCGGTTCTGGGTGCTTATTCATGCTGAGTGAAGGCTGAAAGTGAGAGGCACAGGACGACTCAATGTAGTCCAGCAGAGCCAAACTAGTTTCTGGCAATACTTCATAATAAACACACTGGCATTCATAATGCAGGCACGCAAGCACACCTTATCCGCCTCTTGGACATCGCAGATCCTCTCTCCTGTTGCTGGATTGTGTGTGGTGAAGATCCTCCCACTGACGGAATCATGCCATTCATTATTGATGAAAATCTATAAAGAGACAAACATTTTGTTTGGTTCTATACATTTTAACAAGACAATAGATGCTTACACCAACAGGGGGTGGTGGTGGTGGTGGTCGGGGGGTGTTTCTATTTTACAAAAACTTTTTTGACTGTGCACTGAATGAATTAAAACATGATTTTAAAAGAATATTATTTTATAAATACATAATTTTATGATTAAATCAGTAGCTGGGTCATTAATTTTTTTAAATACCATCCCAGAAATTCATTATAATCAATATGTATATGTCCCTGGGACTTTATGTGTATAAATAAGCATCAAATTACTTCAAAAATACATTTTATTACTAGGTAAAGTGTCCTACATACTACTGTTATTGGAAATGTAAGCTTTAACATTTAAAATATTGATAAAATCCAAAGAAAAATAGCATTTATTGCTTGTCCTCAGTCTCTGATGCTACACTTCTCCATAAAATATAACCTTTCTTTTGCATTGATTTGTAAATCCATATATAATGTTTGTTTCAAATACATTTATTTACACAAATATCTATTTTTTTAGATAGAAAAAAATACATTTTAGCTTTTTACTCATTCCTGTTACCCTAACCCCTCCCCCTCTTGAAAAAAACGGGGGAATTTCCATAAGTCAGCAGGAAGTTGCATCACTTGAATCTTTAGAAGGCCATGGGAAGAGCAAAGGTAACTTCTCTCAATGACTTTTTACATATTTGATAATTCTGTGAGGATATCTTGGAGAGACATTTTAAAAATACTATCCTGTTACTCACATTATTTTAGAGATTTAATTAGTTTAGTGTAAAAATGTTCACATTGGGTAATAAAATAATTTCCTGGTTCCTATAATCGTGTGCACCATGTGACTATTTAGCATGTATTTGCTTATTCTTTGCTAAAAACCTGTTACTTATACAAAGAATAACAAGAAAGAAAACTGCAGCCATCTGTTGATTGTAAATGTAATAAAACATTTAAATAAGTTACTTAAGCTGGACCAATACCCATTTGGAACTCTCAAGTATGTTTGCTACTGGAGTCTGTTTTCAAATCAAGTAACAAATAAATTTGGAAAAGTCACAAAAAGCAGTGGCTCCTAAACTCTTTTCGATTTTATGTCGAAAAAATGTTTTGTTTGGTTTTTAGCAGTTTGTAGCCCCAATGTCTTAATGTCTCATATGGTGTTTTTATTTTATATAAAGTGAAATACTTTTATTCTAACTTACTTTGTCAAACATTTTAATCATAACAGCTTTTTTTATTTAACATTCCATTGTGAAAACTAGTTTATTTCGTTTAATTTAGCACACATATTTTCACTAAATTCACTTGCAACCAGTATTAATTACTTGCTGATACATATTTTATTTTATTGATATTTTTATGAATTATTACTAACAAAGCCATTCACAATTGAAACAAGTAAAAGTATATACGTACAACACCTAAGGTAACAGTTTGCTATATCTTGTAAACATTTAAATATATTTTCTTATTTATCTGTATGTGACACACAATCAGAGTTGTGTTATTTGTCAACCACAGGTACAATAATACTTTTTTGAAGCCTTGAAACATTGATATAAATAAGACCAATATTATTTGCATTGTGATTATCTTCATGCATAATTTATTTTGGCTTGTATATAAATGACAACATGTTGTTAGTTTGAGCCACTGACTCGAGGTGCTATATCTTTTAAGACTAGAACTAGTAGATGCTGGAACATTTCCTATTGACTCAACATGGGGTGGAACTGAGAATCTACTGAGAAACTTCAGAATCACAGCACTTATGGAGGTTACCAGTCTGTGTAAAAACATACCAACCACCCCTGTGCAAAAGTATTTGATTCCCAGGCTCTAGAAAGTGTTAAATATTTTTCATTGACTTACAACGGCCAATTGAAGATAAATAGGAAAAGACATCCAAAAACTTCTCTTCAAGATGATAGCTCCCTAGCAACCAAACTGTTTACCTTAGCAACCAAATTTTCTGAACTGTATCTCAGCATTGGAAAATGATAAAGGCATGGGATTTAAAAATAAAAAACTTTTAGAGCCAACAGAAACATTATATTATGTCAATGACCCCTTCATAGCAACCCGACTGTTTACCATAGCAACCAATTTGGCATCTCACTACATCAGCTGAAGAAAATCAGAGAGACATCAGGGTTGGTTTATATCACACATATTGGCATGTACAGCTGTTATCATAGACTCCTCAATAGCAACCATTCCATTTAGTTTATAAAACTTGTAAACACCACTTTTACAAGCAAACATCTGCATTTGTGCACATACCCAAGCCCTCACATAAGGCTCTTTTTTAAATTGAAAAAAGAGAACACCAAATGACATTTTCTAGTTTTGACATTCATTACATTTGCTGGTAATTATAACAGGTTTCAGGAGAGTTTGTAAGACTCTCAGCTTGTTTGCCATCTACCATATAAGCTCTGGCTACCAGTTCAGTCTACCATCACGCTAAAAAATGTCTTCTATCAAGCTGTCTCCTCGCCTTGAACTGATTACCCTAGCAACCAAATCTTCTGAACTCTATCTCCGCTTTGGTAAATGATAAAGACATGGGGCTTTGTTTATAAAACAATGGTCACCCCCTCTTCCATAGGAACCTAATTGTTTACCATAGCAAACAATTTTAACATCGCACAGCTCAGCAAAGGAAAATACTAGAGATATGGGGTTAGTTTATATCACTCATACTGGCATTGAGAACTAATTTTTTGGACACAACTGTTAATGTAATCACCATTCTGTGGAGTGCCAAGAAGGTTGTCAGATCCACCAAGAGCTGCCTTTATTATTTCACAATCAGTGGCTGGGTAATTATTCTTCAGATGCACTCGGCCGGCCCTTTGAAACACATTTGATGTGCCCTTTTACATGGATCTGTGGCATAAATTTCTTCATTATCATTATTATTATTATTATTATCATTTTGCTAGCTGTACAGTGGTACCTCGAGATGTGACATTAATCCGTTCCAGGGTGGCTTTCGTATCTCAAAGTAAGTTTTACATGTAAAATGCCTAATCCGTATCTCGATGTATCACTGTACTTCCTTAATGTCCAGCATCAAGGCAATTTTATGAGTATGTAGAAAACATTTCTTTTTTGCTGCGTTAAAGGGGCCATATAATGCAAAACCAAATTTCCTGACATTCCGAGTATCTTTCATGTCGTTCCCATATCGAAACATGCGCTTAAAACGGCTCTATGTTTATTCCAATGCCCATAGTACTTATCTCCGCCCTCTAATTAATCAGATTAATCACTAATAGAGCTCATCTTTTCTGTCCATTATAATGTAATAGGCACTAGGGTTGGGGAAAGTCAAGCAATTTGGGCATCGATGATGTTCAATGTGAAACATTACGATGGACGACGACATCATCCTAATCACCAACTTAGATTGGTTTACAGGCCCAATGTTACAGAGAACATTGCTTCCTAATAAATGGTGACACAGAAATATTAGCGGTTATGCTAACCAACTTAGCATAGCACAAAACACCTGAAATCAGTGAATGTCAACGTATTCCCGATTTCAAACCTCCACAATATTTGCATGAAATCAATGCAAACTTTGTTCATTAACTTTATCTCACACAAACAGCACAGGAGCTCGTTAGCATACTCAGACACTGAACTGCGTGAAGTGCGTCGTCATTTCTACACCTTTACGGTGGATTAATAAAAAAGTGAGGAGACACACAAGAAAACCCTTCGGTGCACTTTTGACATTATTTATGTCCCTTTCCAGCCCAGGTGCCACATAGAAAACTCTTAATTTTCATTCCAACAACTTCTATTTGACTTGTAACTGGGGGCCATTATGCACAACATTACCCATGATTCCCAGAAAGCATGCCTGTGGGAGGAATGGGGGTAAACTGTGCATTTGTTACGATTAATATTGCATTAAGAAAGTTGCTAACTTTGTAGTGCTAGTATTAAGGGCTCAAATATTTTTTATAACTGCTTTAAAAACGGCATAATGTGGCCCCTTTAAGCACTTTAACATGATAATGTGAGAGTTAGAAGAGTCCCCTCTCGTGTGTTTCACGCTCATGCAGTGAGAGGAATCTCTGGGAACCGTGTGCTATTGCAGAGCTGCCCAACATCACTCTCTTGGGAGTGATCCAGCGACCAGACAGAGCGGTGGGGGAACGGGGAAGAAGAAAAATACACATTCACATGGAGAGAAGTCCATGGGCCGACACAGATGCAGAGATACACGCAGACACTCGTTTCACGACATCACTGCTCGTTTACGAGGTCATAAAACATGGGCCGCACTCGGGCTCTGGTGAAGCGTTAAAAGAAGCGGCCCGTAAAGCAACTGCCTCAGATTCCAAAAGATGGAGCTTTCAAGCTTGATAAAAGCAGAAAAAAAAACATCCTTTTGCAAAACATGTGCACTCTGTGATGGATACAGTGTTGAAGCATCTGAGGAGGAACTCCACATCAAAGTGCCGGGCCTCCTCGCACTATGCAATGTATTTACTAATGTAAACCTGCAGGCTTAAGTACTATTTAATTGGCTGTAAACCACAAGTTGTGTTTACTTTAACAGGTATAAAATAGCAGCTGACATGAAGACGCTTCATTCTTCACTCCCACCCCAGAACTGGCACGAATAAATCACTTCTGGCAGCACTGGGTATCAGTCTGTACCTTCTTGTTTCCTGAAAAAAAAAGTCTATCCCACTCCTGTCTCCATCTCTACCTCCCTCGCTCCTCACAGGCCTCTTGCATTAAGGAGGGCACCTTTAATCTGACTCTCATTTGGAGCACTTCATAAAAGTGTCAGTGGCCTCATCGAGAAGAGGGCCTGTTAGGAAAACAGAAAGCCCCAGAGAGGAGCGAATTAGTTTTAAAATTTATAGAGGCCACTGTAGTGAATGCCTTAAATCAGCGGCAGACTGTGACAGGTCACTGGGCTGGAGAAGAATGCAGATGGTGGGTAGCTTTATGTGCTTCGTAACCCCACACTTACAGCACCCCAAAGTGGAAGAGAAGGGAATGCTGGGTGAGCCGCGGACTGGGCTACCATCTAAATCACCCCGAGAAAAAGACGACCATTAGAGGCCATTTGGCCCAGGCTTCCATGAGCTCTGGGGGCTCTTGGACTTTTGTCTCTTCCCATTGAGAAAGTTGATAAAGAGTGACAGGCTGGTTCAGTAAATCAACTCTCAAGCTTTCTTTATACTTTGGCTTTGATTAAAGAAAAAGGATAAGAATGTAAGTGCAAAAGTGCAAAAATTCATATCGATCACCAGTTCTTTTCTGCTACACTGCTGGAGGCTTCAGGAGCACTAAAGCGCTTGAGTAATCGTACTTCATTACTTCTCTTAAGTGTTATTTCGAGGAGTTAACAAGTGAAACGGATCGTCACAGAATTTCAAATATATGAAATCTTGAAGATTGTCTAAACGGGTTTCAGGAGGCAGGGGGTTAATGTCATTCAATCTACCTTCACGCTAAAACTATTTGAAACTATTCAGAGAGGGGGTTGATTCTCGTCCGGGCTTCCACTCAACCAGGGCACGTTGCAACACAAATAAAATATTTAGAATCTTTTTGTCTGAGCAGGAAGTTACAAGTTTCTTCAATAAGGCGGCACAACTAACCCCTGCCCCATTCTCTCTCCTGATCCTGAAGGAGACACACAGCAGGATTACTCTCTCGGGATCTTCACTTTCCCCCTCTCTCCCGATCTTGTTCTCAATGCAGCATGGCATTTTTTTAGCTGTTAGCATCTTCAGTGTTTAAACTAAATAAAGCCGTGTTTGTGTTATATCTTCTTAAACGTTTTCCAGAGTCTTCTGTAATGGGTTATGACCAATATTTCAATAACAACGTACTTTCCAAACCTGCTCGCGTACGAAGGCTTGATATCCAACAAGAAAACTTGTTAAATTAACTGGATTGTTATTGTGAAAAGGCAGTGTGTGCTCAGCAACTTAAACGCGGCGCAGAGGGATGGCACAGAGACACACCGATCAGCGTGTGGAAGAAGGCGGACTATTTCCCCCCCACACAAGATTTCTAAAAGGAAGATTGCCTGCAGGTGTGCGTATAAACGCGTTTATAAATCTCATATTGTCGTATGTTTTTGATGCGCATGACCTTTCTGACGTAGGCTTAGTTTTAGTTTGTACGTACTCTTTTAAAAAATGAGACCCATGATTTTTGTGTTTAATTCTGTGCCTTTTCGAGCACCTCAAAAATACGGCAAAAACCAAGAGAAATTACAATAAGGTTCTATGCACCCTTGGGTTCTCGAGTCCTAAAGATTGCTACCTATTGGCATCATAAGTTTCAAATATCACCTTTCACTTTAAAACGCAGAAATCCTTCAAGACAGATGTGTGTACAATATGGAAGCTCTGACCGATTCTTTAAAGAAATAAACCGATCTGTCATTTATTTAAGTGCCAAACTCTCTGTCGTTCACTCACACACAAAGGCAAAGCTCTGAAAGAAACAGGAATTGTGCAGGAAAACCAAACCCGTACGCATTGAGAACAGGATTTGTTTACAACAGCAGGGGGGCAGATAGTTTATTCTCTTGTAAACAAAACACCACTTGATGCTGTACACAAAACAGACAGAGAAGTGCTGCCAGCTCAGCCGATGCCAGCAGATTGTCGTCGATTACGCAAGTGGACCGATACTCGGAGATTTGTAGATGCATGCGGCCCACAGCACAAGACAGCTGCAAGCATTTACAATCACTCCATGGTTTTTATTCAAGCTGTCAGTCTCGCAGTGCTGACTGCAATCGTCTGTGAAGCTAATTAGATGCTGAGAGCCGACCATAACCACAACTGTGGAAAGCAGACCCACAGCAGATGATGACAGCATCATAGGCTTATGCTCCTTATTGCAGAGATTTTATCACCTGCATTACTTCACACAGGAAAAGAAGGTTATCGGCCACAAAAGCAGCAGGTCGACTTTAGTTCCTATGGGAGAGTTGGTGCTAAAAAAGAGCCCATATCGACTGGCGATTTGAATTACGTTAGAACCCAGATCCTTTTCTCAGCTGGATCTCTCTGGAGGCTTCACACAAGTGCAGGAGGCAGTCGAGCAGGAATTAGGACGGAGGATGCCAAAGCTCACGCTATAGTGAGAGAAACATCTGTTTGGCCGCCAGCTCCTTCTAATGGCTCGGTCACGAGAGGGTTGTTTAATGGCAAACGTTTCTTGGCCATTGTGGAGAGATTATTTTTATGTAAGTGCTTTATCTGCTTTTTTTTAGGATTTCTCAGCCAGAGCACCTGCAGCTGGGTCCGAACAGGAAGTTTCATATCCTTTCAAGAGAAGTTGCAGCTGGGCATGCTGATAATTACTGATAAACTGATTTGGGATAAGGTATACTGCCAAATACTTGTGATGGATGTAATCACTCTCAGGCCTGCCGTGACACAGGTGACTGACATAGAGTTTCGAAATCACAGCAACAGAGCTAGAGGCAACTGCCCACTTTCTCTGCAGTTCATCGACTGAACACTAGAGGCTAACGAGGCTAAGGAAGAGATCTCTCACTGACGTGTTAAAGTGCTCAACTTCACAACAAAGAGTTTTACATTAGTTTGAGTTAATTAAATTAAATCTTGTGCATTGTTCATAATTGCTACCCTTTATATTAAACCGCTTTATATAAATCAGATTATCTTTGCATAAATTTCTTTTACTGCCTCAGCCCTAATCAAAACTAACCACATTTTTTACCTAATAATTGCCAAGTTCTTACACAAAGTCATTGAATTTGGAAAAAAAAATAATTGTGGTCTGAACCATTTTGGGTATTTTATCACAGTTTTTGACATGTCAAACTTTAGTAACAACGTCATATAGCAGTCAGAAACTAAGATTTTTCCGGTTAATGGTTTTAAACAGTAGAAATCTCCAATGTTACCTCTTCCCAACAGGAATGACCACCAACAATTAAGAATGCATGATTATTTTGTGTTGTGGCACTGCAATCAAACAAGGAAAAATAAAAAAAAATCCACCAACGCCAATGTTGTTACTACGGTTTGAAGTGACTGTGATAAAAGTTACAAAAAAATCCAGGTCATAATCTTTTTTTTTTTTTTTTTAAATCAGTGACCATGTAAGATTTTGGCAATTAAAGGGTAAAAATCCTGGATTTAAAAAGAACTGATATAAATTTGTTCAAAAAATAATGGAAAAGAATATTCATCTGATATATTTTTACACCAGTTTTATTTATTGTCTTTTAACAATCACAAACAACTCGAAAGGGTAGTAAATTTGCATTTTTAGAGTGCATTTTTTTTCAATGCCTTTTTCTTAAAATATTTGTAAAAAAAGTGACCAAAACTCATTAACTTTGATGAAACAGAAAAAAATGTGGCCAAATTTAGACTGACAATCACTCTGAAGTGGCTCCCCAACAACACATAAGGTTTAAAGAAGATGAAACCCTGGACGCAAACATTTTCTGAGATTTTCATAATTGATGTAGGTTTGTTACATTTTGTTTTGGTGGGGAAGCTGGGTAATTTCTGAATTTTAATAAGAATTTCTGTATTCCTGTTTGATTTCTTGTACCGGTTGATTTCGATGATGCGATGGTTCCTCATAATTATTCATGAGTCTGAGCTCACTGGTCTAATTTGAAAATGTGGAGTTGGGATATTTGTCATTGGACTAAAGGAAAGGACATTAAATCGCCCAGGAACTGCCCACTGCTATTACTTGAGTTTTTTAAATCTCAGAATCTCAGAGTTTAATATCAAACATTGGCTTTCTTGTGGCTCAGTCAGTTCAACGCAAAGTTTGTTGGTTCAAACCCATGGGAAAGTCACTTAAACATGTCTGCCAAGTGCAACTTATAAATATAATATGAGCCTTAGGCGCATGGCATGCAGGGTATTGACTGAAACTTTATATTAAGCTCAAGATGAAATAATCCAATAAGAAGTGAAATGGACTCTGACCACCAATCTGAAGAAAATTCGATTTTATGAAGAAAACTGGTGCCTTTTCAAACACTTAGTAACAATGACGGTTCTAAAGCTCACAAAAATAGAATGAAAACGCTTGTGGAAAGAACTTTTAAAAAACTATTGCCTAAGTTGACAAACCATAATTTTAAGTAAAACTGATCTCAAAACGAATTAGTTGTATTTAAAAAGGTTTTTTTTTGAGTACTGTTGACTTAAAAGTTTATGTAATTTTTGTAAAAAAAAAAAAAGTGACAGTGATTATCTCAAAATATTTCCAACTTTTTAGGTATTCAGAGCACAAACAAATTGTGTGCTTAAACAAAAATAATAATTTGTAAGAACTATAGACTTAAAAAGATGGGTTCAACTTGGGATTCACAGTCGCATCACCAACATTTACATTTAAAGTTTAAACAAAATATACTCTATGAACCAGATGCCTTAAGTTTGTACACAACCTTTCATATTGGCTTTTAAAGTATTAATATGGATTAGTTGCCAAAGTAGAATTTAGGTTGCTATAGAGGAGTCAGTTACATCATATGACGTTCCTCATGCCAATATGAGTGATATAAACTAATCCTCATGTCTCAATGATTTTCCTTAGCTGAGATAGTGATACGCATAGGTGGTTGCTATGGTAAACATTCTGGTTGCTATGGAGGGGTCAGTGACAAAATATGTTCCCTTACACATAAACCAACCCCCAGGTCTTTGTCATTTTCCAAAGCTGCGATAGATTTCTGAAAATTTGGTTGCTAAAAATCTGTCATTTTTAGGATATTTTACAGTTTCCCACTAGTTTTCAGTAGCAATCATATGTCAAAGATTTAACCCCTTCTAGAGCATAGGGTTCAAATTCTTTTGCACAGTGGTTGTTATGTTTGAGTTAGAGTGAAAATTTTGACCCCATGTTAAGTCAATGGAATTTCCCAGAATTCCAGAAACTAGAGTCAGACCAGTTTTGATGTTTTTGCTAAGTTGTAGTTCAAACAAGAAAACATAATAAAGTTTACTAATAAGTGGGGTCCATTAACCAAAATGCTTTCAGGTGATTGCTTTCCAAAATTGTTTTTATTTCCCAAAAATGTGCTGAGTACTTGTTCATAAAACAAAGCACAAAGCTGGTTGCAACGAAATTTGATGATTTTTTTGTGTGCCTTTGGTTCATACATGTGAAAAGATCAAACTAATGTTTTCGTTGCATTTAATTGAAATATTAACTTAATATCTTGCATTCTAAGAGATAATAATGAATACAAGAAACTTTTTAGGAACAGTTAACAAACATCACTGGCATCATTTACAGCTAAAAAAAAGTCTGAAAGAGGAATGTCATTGTTGATCCTAATAACACGACAGATGCGGAAAAAAGTGTAAAGGTCAAAAATAATGAATGAAAAAGATGTAAAGAAAAGATCATAGAAACAAAGGAAACAATAAGTCAAAGCAAAAGAGTGTGTAAGGGAGAGAGAATCCGAACTCCTCACTGTGCTGCTTCCAATAAATCAAGCTTCTCGGTGTATGCTCTACTTGTGCCGCTGTTTGATGTGCAGAAACGGTGGGTTTTGAAGTGAAAAACTCCAGAGGTATAGCACAGACTCTCGTAAGTCAGGGCCACTGACCCTAACAGTGAGACACGGCCATATATTACACCCTGCTGGACAGCTTCTTGAGCTGAAAACCCCCCTGACTCCCATCTGTACTATCTCATGCACTGACGGATTGATGACGCCTACCTCATTCACTCAAGCTGTCTCCCAGATTAGCTTACAAAAGTCATCACTTCAGGCCACAGCACTGTCCATCCTGAACGCTTAGTCTTTAAATATAGACACGTCTAGCAAATGGCTTTCAAGGGTTTCTACATTCATAACCAGAAGGTTGATAAAACACGTTTAAGGGATATCGGGTTCTTGAAAACCTGCTGATTTATTCCTGTGTTCACATGGCTTGCCATACTAATTACTGGAGTAATGTGTTTTATTGAAGCATTAGGTCTATTTAAAAGACAGAGCACTTTATTGTATTTTATTACAATCCCGAACACCTCACTGTCAACCCCAGCAGTGTTTTACAACTTTAACTGGAAACCAATAACCTTAAAATATTGGAGTTGATTTAGTCTTCTTTTTAACTCTTTGTGACCAGAACACAATTTTACTTTATTTCATGGATGTAGAGCCATTTTTAATATAATTATTTTGACATTTTTAGGAATTTACTTTGCCACGTATCAACCTTTAATAGACGCTTAAAAAAGAATTTTTTTTCCGAAAATACTAAACTGCAATAAAACCTAATATGCAATATCCAGTGAATGCAATTTTCATTTTTTTTCTAAATACAGCACTGTCCTAATTGTATCCAAAACAAAACATGAACAAGAACATTTTTTAAAAATTTTTACATGCAGAAAATTTTGCGTTATGTATATATATATATATATATATATATATATATATATATATATATATATATATATATATATATATATATATATATATATATATATATATATATATATAATCTTTGAGGAATGTGATATATAATGAATGTTATATATATGATATATAAGCTAATGATGGTATTGCACGTAATCATAAATGTTGTAGTTAAGCAAAAAACAAAATGGGTAGTTTGATGAGTTTTGAGAATAATTCATGAATGTGGATGGATTGTAAAATGTTATTGTAAAGGCTGTTTTTGCCTTTTTTGCTACTTTTGACTAGTTGTCCATACACCAACTGATGGAGGAGAACATCTCTCCGAGACCTGATGTGTCTAACTTCAAACATAACTATTGCTCTGTCGAATGTGGTTTAATAATTTATGTGGTTTCATACAGGCGTTAAAAAATTATTTGCAAATTTTACTTGACAGGGTAAAATATCTGTAAATTTAACAGCAAAATGCTACAGAGAAAGACCTTAAATTTAACAGTCAAAAGACTCAACGGGTAGCACTATGGCTTTCCAGTTAGAAGGTTGCCGGTTCGAGGCTCGCCAGTGACTTTCCTGGAAGGAGTTTGGACGTTCTCCCTGTGCTTGCGTGGGTTTCCTCCGGGTTCTCCGGTTTTCCCCACAATTCCAAAAACATGCGGTTAGGTTAATTGAATAATCTAAATTCCCCTTAGGTGTGAATGTGTGTGTGTGATGCCCTGCGATGGACTGGCAACCTGTCCAGGGTTTACCCCGCCTCTCGCCCAATGTAAACTGGAGACAGGCACTAACAGACCCAAAATGACCCCAAAAAGGGAATAAGCATGTTGGAAAATGAATGAAGATAAGGAAAATATGGTTTATTGTGTTAAAAAAAATTACTGTATTATCTCTAATAGAAAAGACGTGATTTTAAAAGTGTGTAAAATGTGTTTTGGAGAATTCTGTTGGGATTCGTACACAAACCTTTAAAAAGCTTTAAAATAGACAGTTTTGAGCTGTAACAAAATTGTAATTGACAGTAATTGTTCCAATACAAACCTTAAAATTAGACAGTTCTGAACTGTATAAAAGATGCTAATGAACCGTTAATATTAAATTTTAAATCCTTGAATTGTACAGGTATAAACTTTTTTTATAGCAACAAAAATATGTTAATTGGACAGTTATAAATGTAAAACAAAAATCTGTAAAATTTACAGTACAATCTTGTAATGCCAATGCCGGTGCTTTTGACAGTAAAGGTTTTGTAACCACAGGCGCCGGCCGGGTTTTTACCATAAAATGTACAATTTATTTGTTTTTAGAGGGTAAAAGCCAATAATACTCAAACATTTATATTTTGTTTACACAAAAAATATTTTTTGACATCTGTTTACATAAAAAGTAGGGTCAACTGTTTTTTTTTTTACATTTTAATTTAAAAAAATATATATTTTATCAACTACTTTTTTTACTATTTCCCCTACCATTAAATAGCTGGGGCCCACCCCCAAATCTGCCACCAGCCCCTTAAGAAAGTACATATTTGCATTGAATATTTACTAAGAGGCAATTATCCTGTACTCACATTTTAAATTAAAAAGATTATAAAATTATCTCTCCTTCATTTACAGTAAAAAAGATGACTTAAAGCAAACATTAACACTGCCCCTTAGTGGATGGATGATATCAAGTGCTCTCATGCAAATCCAACTAGACCCTAGCCTTCTTAGCTTTGTGGTCTCAAATTTTTTCCAATGATGTTTTGTTATAAACAATATAGTTGGTTAAAAATATTGTGATGCAGATCGTGTACAGTAACTATTTCAAGTAAAAAAATTACTTTAATCTTTGTTTTTTTTAGAGAAAAGTACATAAACAAAGACTTTCTGTTAAAAATAAGTATTTGCTGATACAATTATAAACTAAAACTTTCAGGGAAACTGATTACCTTGGAGCATTTTAGTTGTCAAGCCCCACTTTCATACATCGACTGTACACAAAAATGAGTTTCTTCTTTTTCAAAATGTAAACATGTATTTATTCTACCTTTATTGAAAGTTTTTGACAGAAAGCGAACAGGAAGAAGACTCAAACTCTTGTCTTCCTGCACATATTCCTCACGACCCACCATCAGTACACCAGCGATTAACGTAACATGTTTAGTTTCTTTTGGAATATTTTTTTGCCGAAAAAAACCCCACAGTGTGCAAATGTAACATTTCTGTGGGAAATTGTTATTTCGTAATAGTTTGTTGATTTGTGGCAGTGTACAGTGAGCAAATGAGTTGCAATTTAAATCAAATACATTTGTATAAAATCCAAAAAGTGCATGTCAGAGTGTTCATTAAACTGAAAAAGCAAACATTGAATGTATTTATGAGTTGCGGAGGGGGAAAGTGATGGGGTAATAGCCTGTCTCCAGTTTCCTTTCAGCTTCCAGTTTCTAAATCTCAAGAGCCAGCTTCACTTGTGTGTTATTGCTGAATGGAGTGAGGATATCATCACCCTGCCTGCTGGAATCCACAGCTCGCTTTCAAAAAGTCCCAATGACTTACACGTGTACCCGTCAACACAACCTCACTTCCCAACAAAGAGAGAAAAAGGGAAAAGATCAATAACGACTATCACCAGAGATAAATGCACGACTTCCTTGGTGCCGTTATCAGTCCTGTGTCCCAGGAAGACAGTGGACCCCCAGATCAGTCAAACTCACACCGTCGAAAATGAATTTTAATCATGAAATGTATTGGTCTCTGGTCTCTTCACACTGCCAGACGTATGTTGGAGGAAGGGATAAGCGGAAGTTCAGTTGTAAGTGTGTATTTGCACGGCCAGGGAAGATAAGTTCCCTATCAACACCATTATAGTTTCAAGTCGAATCCTGATACAGGTGCAGTATGGGTCACATAAGTCTCTGGGGTGAAAAGTTCACCAAAGAGCACAAAGTCCATGCGGTAGCAATTTTACATCACAGGAAAACACTCATAAATATATACATTTACAGATTACAAAGTGTTTTAACTGAACACACAAAATAGATCTACGCAGTCTGTGGTTATTTCAAAAAGCAAAATTTCCACACACTGTAAAGTAAAACATTTTGCGTTTTAATTCTTAAAGTCACATGGAATTAAATGACACTAGCCTGCATGGTTTGAAATTTTAAATCTAACATAAGTTAAAATAATAAGCTTTCCTGTACAATGCTACCAGTGCAAACAATGCTACAGTTGTGGGTTTTATTCCTAGAGAAAGTAATAACTTTTCAAATGTGTACCGCGTTCGTCGCTCTGCCAAAGACATACAAACTTACACACACAACACCATCACTTTAAACCAACATTTAAAAGTACTTAAAATATATCTGTGATTTTTTTTTTGTTTCAAGAAAAATTGGGAAACAGTAATCAAAACATATAATATCTGTAAACTTTGAGCACTGTGAACTGTCTGGGGATTGACGTGCACACTTTCCTTCTTCTTTATTTCTTTTTCAAAAACTGGATGTGATTAAACTGATCTTGCATTCGTGGGTGATGGTGATAAAGGATTGAGAAGTTAAACATGCCTATTTATGATATTTCCATAACCTAAAGTATCTGGCACGAAGCACCACGGCTCATTACAAGCACTAAAAACACAATTTAAGAAGTCTCCAAAGAATTTTATAAAAATGGTCCAACCTCAAACACAAACAATAAAAACTTGGCTCAAGATTGAAATAAGAGTATTGACTGGGCACATTTGGAGAGTTACATCAGCCTGTGCTGCTCTGCACCAGGCACACAAAGTCAAAATTAAGAAGGGGGTGGGGAAGACTGAGAGAAATAGAGGGAAGGAAGAGGCTAAGAGGACGGGGGCTTACATCACCGAAGCCTCAACATACAACCAGCAATTGAAATTCCTATAAATGAATCCATATCATTGGCGCAACCACAAGCTTTCAGTGTGTCGCAGGTGTCTCCGCACTCCTGCTCTGCTTGAACTTTACTCACAGTGATAATTGGCCTTCGCTGAACTTTGACTTTTTCTGCACCTCAGAGCAATAAAATATTACTTTCAAAGCCATTTTACCATTTTTAACACCCATTAGACCTTCTTTCATGAGATGTTAATAAGAATGTTAATCTACAGATGTTAAAAGACGTTTTACTGTTTGGTTATCCATTCAGCCATTTAAAGAAAAGTGCGCTGAGGTTTGGAAAAACGTGTTTTATTGTAGTCTGTATTTTTGTGAATAATAGATGTTTTAGCATCACATTATGAAGCACACAATGAAACCATGCATAGAGTAATTGCAATATTTAGCGAAATGTATATATATATATATATATATATATATATATATATATATATATATGTATATATATATATATATACTTATATATATATATATATATATATATATATATATATATATATATATATATTATTTACAGACATAAATGTTATCATTAAGTGGATAAAATGTTACTTTTTATGTAAGCAACCACAAGCATGGACTTTTAAGTGGGCAAAAAAAATAATATTTTTTTTGTTAGAATCCCTTGCGTGTAAAATTTGCAACCGAAACAAAACTGTACAATGCCCAAAAAAGTACAATGCCCATCGTTAAATGTACGATTTTATTCCTGATTAAAATGTTAATAATAATAATAATAACTTTCAACTCATTGATATCTCTCATCAAAACCCGGTGAAGCAACAGGTTGTCATGCCATCCACATTAAAGTTTCCACCTCTGCACGCATTAGCTTGACCCGTGTAAGCAGCTTTAAGAAATCGGACAAACCTTGGTGTACTTGATCTCTGGGTTGGGCACGGGCGAGGGCACCAGATGAAGCGATGCCATGAGCGCAGCCGGGTCGTTCTTCAGCTCTCCTGGCAGCTCGACTTTACTGGAGGTCATCGCGTCTCTTCAAGATGCCGCTTAGGCTTTTTTCTGCCGATTTGCGATTACTACTTTGGAATCCCTCCTGTGTTTATAACCAGGTGTCAGCCCTGGTCCATTTTTATTGGGCAGGGAATAGGGCCGTCCTCCTAATATAATTAAAATGGAACATTTACATAAACTATTCTCTCTCTCTTTCTTTCTGACTACAAGAGTGAGGGAGAGGGAGAGAGAGAGATACCACCCACTCTAGACAAACACAGGACTATCAGGATTTATCAGGAGTAAATTCAACTGACAGCCAGCAGTAAACTTTGTTGTAAAAATGTTTTGTCTGATAAGCTGCAAATGTGTGCCATGTGCTAAAGTCTAAGTGATCGGTTTCAAGCCAAACGCTCGATTATTTCATTATAAGCTCCGTGCGCTTCCTCACTTTCTGTTTTTAAAACTGAAAACCCATTTCTTCGATTTGGCGTCTGGCCCAGTTTGAAGTGCTCGCTGTTGCTTAGCCCCTTTAAGCTTTGTTTTACCTTTTACTTGTAGTTCATTGTTCTTTTTAAATATCCCGATGTTGATTCTATCTCTTTATTCAGTGGGCTATATTTTTTATTTGCAAGTTTGTAAGTTATGAGTTGTTTTGTGTAACGTGATTTAAAAATAAATTTGAGACTTGACCTAAAAATCTAAATCTATAGCTATTTCAGAAAAGTGAAGGGATAACATGTTTAGCTTTTATTTTTGGCCGGTTTTCAAAACATCTCCCTCCTTTATTGTGGCTAATTTAAAAACTGTTGTATGTGGGATAACAAACGAAAAGTTAGTTCGTATGGGGCAATTAATCACATCTCTATTTCATAAGACAAATGGTTTTAGGTGGTTGAAGTCAAATATATGGCAAAATTATCTAAACACAGTTAGTTCTTAATTTTTTACCAAAATACACCAAAGATAATACAGATTTAATCGGTTTCTCACTTTTTGCTACTCCGTGAGATTTAAACATATGTAAACGTCAATAAAGAATTGTAAGTGATCTAAGATATCAATGACAAGAGTGATTTCAATTGTTAATATACGTATATTTGCACTGTAAAAACACAGTATTTTTGGATAATTATTTTTAAAATGTTCAAAACCCCTGCCTTCTACTACACACAGCACGGTTTCATGATAATATTTTTCATATTTGTGCCGTAAACTTTGGCAAACTTACCAAAGGAGTTGATCTGAGCATGCGCAAAATACCTTTCAGTTAAATATCACAAAATCCGCATAAAAGCTCGTTTTCTTTCAGAGTCCATTTGCCCGAATAAATGTCCGGTAACATACCTATATTAAACAGACATCAAGCGGCCTCTGGTTGTTTCTTCAGAGTGCCTCCCGCAGTGCCAGGCCTTCCTTAACATTCGCCTCAGAATATCCAATAAACATTCAAGAGCATCTAAAACGGCTCTTGACACCTGCGAACAGTTTGTGGTTTAGAGGATTAGCCAACACAGACATTCACACTTCCACTGGGGATAAAGAAGCTCTTGAAAACAGTGTTCCGACATCAGCAAAACATCATGTCGCAGATAAATATTACAAATACTCTCCTTCACACTTCCACGATGGGCTAACGGGAGGAAACTGCCCACCAAACACAAACGCTGTTCTAATGGTAGTTTTATGTTACCAGAACGTTCTAAAGTTCTGAAGGAGAACTTTCTAGGAACCAAAAAGATACGTTTTATTTGCCTGTAAAAACGAGCTTTAAAAAAGAACGTTTAGGGAACCAAAAAATAACGTTGCCAACAAAAAGCAACGGTTTTCAATTAAACATCAGGTTAAAATTTAATATGTATACATAATACATATATTTACTGTATAATTTTATGACATTTTACATTCAAAGGTTTGACATAATCAACCCAAATATCTCACGCTACAATTCACCCAAAAATATATTGATTAAGATCTTAAAAAAATTACGTTTCTTTTGACTTTGATATGAAATCTATATTTGTGGTTTTAATGTGTTGTTTATTCACACAAATATCTACACTTTATAGATAAAAAAACACATTACAGTCATGCTCCCAGCTTTTTACTCATTCCTGTTACCCTAACACCTCCCCCTCTTGAAAAAAAACTGTCCAATTTCCATAAGGCAGATTTCAGCTGGAAGTTGCATCACTTGGATCTTTAGAAGGCCATGGGAAGAGCAAAGGTAACTTCTCTCAATTTCTTTTTTACATATTTGCTGATTTCTTTACTGATGATGATATCTTGGAGCATTGTTTTAAAAAATACTATCCAGTAACTAAAATTATTTCTGAGATTTCATTAGTTTAGTTTAAAAATGTTCACATTGGGTAATAAAAGAATGTCCTGGTTCCAGAATCATGTGCACCATGTGGCTACTTAGCATTTATTTGCTAATTCTTTTCTAAACCTGTTACTTTCAGTCCTGTCACTTATATAAAGAATAACAAGAGGGTCAGTAATAAGAAAAACGGGAAGCACCTTTTGATTATAAATCTAATAAAACATTCCAATAAGTTACTTTAGATGGACCAATACCCATTTGGAAAATCAAGTATAAAAGGAAATTTTGGAATGGAACCCATTTGGTGGAATGGCTCTTGTACTGTTTATAATCTATATTTAAATGGTATTAAAGTGCTACGCAAAACACTTTAGGCTAAGTGAGAAGTTATTATGCGTGACGTGCTTGGGGATGAGGAGCTGTTAAAGACGATGGAGGGGATGGGGTGTTATAATTTGTTAGAACCCACCGGGGTGCGTTTTCTCCATCAGCACATCCCCCTCATTTGAGCGGTCTGACAGAGTCTGCCTCACATCAAAGACGACACCCAGAGCAAGTGACATTGATTAATGCAAACAAAACAGAGCCCTCGCATCCTATCGCTCCTTATGCGCCGGTAATGAGACGCCACCGACGGAGACTTTCTGGAAACCTTTCTACACTGTTAAAGAGCGTCATCAAGTGGTCGAGAAGCGCATTACAAATTGTAACAAGAGTTAAATTATATTTTGGACTTATTAAATCAGTTGTCCAATGACTTTCAACACTACTCAGGGAAATACTAGTTAATGCTAGTTAGCGTTTGTCTATGTTTTGGTTTTCTGTCTGTTTATTTATTCATTTTCCAACCCGCTTATTCCCCTTCGGGGTCACGGGAGTCTGCTGGTGCATATCTCTAGCGCACATCGGGCGAGTAGGTATTCAATTAACCTAACTGCATGTTTGTGGGGGAAACCGGAGAACCTGGAGGAAACTCACGTAAGCACGGTGAGAACATGCAAACTCCTTACAGGACGGTCACCGGCGAGCCTCGAACCGACAATCTTCTAACTGGAAGGTGCTACCCACTGTCGCCCAATGTCTGTTTACTGATTTGTAAACAGGGCTTGGAGGTAGTTACACTACTGGGAAATCTTTCTGTTTATACCAGTTTTCTAAAAAAAATAACCAGGTCCGTGTGGACAGGTCTCAGTGACATTTGATTTGGTTAAATGCAACGTTTAGTTGGGTCAACATTGTGAAGGACGTATAATATTTAACTTGTCAACATATTATAATAATCCAGTAGGTAACTGCTCCACATACATATAATTTTATGCAAGCGAATATATGAAAGGAAGACTAGTCATCAACCACAGTCTCCTGCTCACATTGGGTCAGAGGCAGGATTCACCATCGACAGTCATCAAAAGAAAACAAAATGTTTAAAACAAAACTGGCTTTGGGTAAGCTTGGACTTAGCTTAAGGGTTTTATAGCAGAAAACCCCACAAAACAAGAACACGTTTAGAAAGAACAGGAACAGAAACCTGATCTCTAGTTGAATGTTCAGAATTTGTGGATATAAAGAGGTAAAAAAATAGACGAACAATACATTCAAAAAGTTTGTTAATCGTCTATTTTCATCTGTGATCAAAATGCAGTTGTTGAATAAAAGAGAAATCTAAATCAAATAAATATTTGATCTGACCATTTTCCTTCGAAACAGGGGCAATTGTTCTAGATACACTAACACAGTTTTGGAACTTGATGGTAGAACTGAAGGCCATCCGAATTTTCGTTGCAAAGATTTGTGCGACAACGCGCCTCAATCGAAAACCACGGGGGCCAGTTGGAGCTCACACATCAGACGGAACGAGAGGTGTCAGCGAAAAAGGGTTGCACGCTTCCATATCAGACACGTTTTTTTTCAAGGAGAAGGTCAATGAAAGCTGGCTCTTTTGATGACGTTCGGTGGCGCTCATCCCACATTTACATAGTACAGGAAACAGGAAAGAAATATTGCGCCACAAATCCTCTCTTTTCTCCATTTTTTCAATGTGTTTGATTATTTCTTCTCTGTCGTCGACTTCTTTCCTGTTTCCTCATGTAGCACGGAATGCATCTGTTGTACAACAAATGCCATCTTCAGGCAGAGAGCGTCATTGCATTACTATTTCCTTCACGCAGGCGAAGAGCACCCTGCTGAGAAGCCATTTGAAAATATGTGCGAATCCCAATTCGGCTCGGTGTGTAGAGGTCTTTAACTCCAGATCTTCTGCAGATGTAGCTTTCTCACATCCTTTTCTTCTTGAAATTTTAGACACAGTCAATAATGTTGGGATCAGGGCCCCGTGGGGGACAATGCCATCACTTGCAGTACTTCTTGTTCTTTTTTTAAACTAAAGATAGCTCTTATTGACTTTGGCTGTATGTCTGCCTGTATTTCTCAGCATTTAGAACAACATTAATTCTGACCAAATCTCCAACTTCATTTGCCCAAACAAATCTACTAATGCAAGTCGTCACCGCAGATGTGGTGCGTCAATGTGCTACTGTCTGCAGCGAGAACTTCTTGTGTCACTGAGATAGTGCCTTTTAAGGGATCCAAAATATACCTTCATACCATTTTGAACTCTACAAAAATGATTTGTACCTTTTTCATATGTGCCTTATAGGACCTTATTTGTATCTTTTATATTTCAATTATTCTGGTACAATTATGTACCCTTTCAAAAACTACATATTTGAACTTAAGTAGCACTTAAGTGACATACATTTTGTACCCCCCAAGGTTGAAAACTTGTTATATTATGAACCAAAGGTGTAACAGCATATATTCATTTGATTTAGATTCATCTTTTGATCACTTACTTTTTAATTTTTTTAAATAATAAAACAAACCAATATTTATATTTTTCAAGGGATCTCTATAGCATTTTTTACACACTTTTATCAGGCTTGAAATCAAATGACCAGGGTGCTGCCAGTAGGTGGAGAAGGTACCTACTTGAACCAAATGGATAGTTTGATAATGACTATTTAAAGGTACAATAAAAACTAAAGTAACTCAGTAAAACATGTTTTGAAAGTTCACAGTGAAATTATTACGTACAACAGCTAAATTAAAAAAGTTAAATTCTCTACTCAGAGTTTATTTGGTCCTACTCTATATAGAGTTAAATAGACTCTGAAGGAGAGTTATTTAAATGAGTCAAAGTCTATATTAACTCTGTTTTGAGTACATTGGGACCCCCTCTGAATGGTTCATTTTTATTTGCATTTTCCTGTGCAGATTTGGAAGAACAATGAAGACAATAGATCATTAAACAGCTCTTTCACTGAGTTTGTTTAACTCTATATAGAGTTGGACCAAATACAATCTGAATAGAGTTCATTTAACTCTTAGGATTTTACTGTGAATAATTATTTTACTTTAAGACTTAGGGCTCGTCAGGTCAAGCACCAAAAGTGCGTGGAACCTTGTTGAATTTGCTCAGAGCATTATAGTTTCACTGCTTTCTGAGCTCTGCAATGAACTGGCCACCAAAGTGAGGGAGATAGACACCAGCAGACCCCCCTGACCCGA
Organism: Danionella cerebrum; assembly: GCA_007224835.1. Taxonomy (NCBI): domain Eukaryota; kingdom Metazoa; phylum Chordata; class Actinopteri; order Cypriniformes; family Danionidae; genus Danionella; species Danionella cerebrum. The sequence continues at coordinate 174,185 of SRMA01025370.1, forward strand.
AAGGGAATAAGCGGCCAGGAAAATGAAAGAATGAATGCTTTTTTGAGGCCTAAATATGCTAAAAAAATCACTGAATTTCGCAACAACTTCAGAATTAGTGAAAATTTACATCTGACTGGGCTTCTAAGAGTGATAAAAAAGGCTCTACAGCACCACGTAAAGCATTTCAGCATTTGGCACGCTAACAGATTGTGTAAGTAAATGAAAATCGTCTTTAAATTTAGCAAAAATAAAAAAATGGCCACTTTTGCTCGTGTCATGCTTTGATAAACTCCTCCAAGAGATTTTATCTGCTCATCTCCGAACTCCATCGGGCGTATCTTAAAGCATATGGGATGTTAAATTGCGAAGCATTTTTGACTTTGTTAAATGATGTGCGCACAGTTTACTTCCCCGTAAACCGGAAGTTGTCATAACTCAGCCGTATAATGTCAGATCAATCCACGTCTTGAGTGTACCAGCAAATCAATCTACAGTATCAGTTATTGCGCCACCAGGTGGCCACAGAAAATGCAGATTTGATTATGTATTCATTTTACCAAATCTGGCATGCATGACAATATAAGGTAGCAAAGCAATAAAAGAAAACCTAGTGCCACCTGCAGGAAGTAATTTGAACTTGAAAGTTGAAATTTCTTAATTTTTTTTCAATGAAGATTTTAAACTAATCAGAAACACACTACATACAGTGTTAATGTGGTGAATTATTGCCGCAAATATCTGTTTGTGCATTATCTACATCAGTGTATAGAGGCGCATTTCCATCAGCAATCCCTTCAGTGTAAAATCGTAGTGTTTCTCATTGTGATTAGAAAACCCTTGTGCATATTGTTAAAAAAGAGTTTAGCTGCTTAGAGAAGCAATAAAACTGACCTTCCTTCGAGCAGGTGGAGTATCTGGAGCATCGCATTTGTGGAGTCGATAAAACGCTCAAAATGGCCAGAAAAAGAGAACTTTCATGTGAAACTCGACAATCTTCTTGTTCTAAGAAATGAAGGCTATTACATGTGAAAAATTGCGAAGAAACAGAAGTTTTCCTACAAAGGTGTGTACTACTCCCTTCAGAGAACAGCACAAACAGCCTCTAACCAGAGCAGAAAGAGAAGTGGGAGCCTGTGATGATGGTTAAAAGACGTCATCCCCATGATCTGTGCAGCCTTTTTTTTTAAAGCACATAATGTCTACTTGGAGTGTAATCATATTAATTTATTGTTGATGCTTATGTTGTTTATTTGTGTTATTTAGAAATCGGCATTGATTTTGAGTGAGTTTATTGTTTACATTGCCCTGCCGACATCATATTCTCCACTTCCTTTCCTTTGTCATGCAGGATTAGACCAATATGCGGTTGAGAGAGGGGGTTGTAAAACAATTTGTATTTATTTAAGGATTTTAACTGTGCATATGAAAATTGGATTAGTTTAATATGTTCAAATATGAGTGTCTAGAGATGTGACTGTTTTGTTAAAAGAGTACCGGTAATTATCTTTGTCCCCTCCACTTGGTATGCTCCAATTATGCCTAGTGCAGGACTGTGGATTAAAGGAGGGGAAAGCTGGGCTCGAGTTTGTTGGCACGAGGGGTGTTTGAAACTAAATAATTGAAAACATTTTTTTTTGTGTGTGTGAGATTGCTTTGTTTGAAAGTATCTGCACAGCTTTACTGTCATGAGTATAGACATTTAGTTTGGGATGAAGTTTAGTTAATTAGGATTTTGTTCTTTAGCACATTTTTATTTTTGTTATTTAGCTGAGAATTTAAGGTGTTTTTGTTACTTTGTTCATTTGATTTTTTGGTTTTGTTTGTTCCTGTCTCACGCGGTGCAAAAATAAAATCTCCAAAATACTGCATTCAACTTATTTTTACATTTTTTTTGATTTTAAAAAAAGCATTTTAGAACATTTCCGCTTGGGGCACCGTTTGGACAGCAGCAGCCATGACTTTGAATGACAGATAATGTAAGTGTTGGTCCACAACTCTGACTAAACCTTCTAACCCTCACAGAGCTCTTTTGCTTCAGCAATTTAATTTTCACACGTAAATGTCCATTCTTGTAATTAATTCAGTTGGATTGAAGTGTTGCTGTGTAGACTCAGAGTGTGAAGAGGATGAATGGAAGAGAGGAGGATGTAGTGAGCTGTCCTGTCCCATCCATTCCTGTCCTGTCAGTGGTGCTCAGTGACATGTGAGGAGCAGGAGGGGAGGGGAGGTTAAAGCCTACAGTAAGACACTTAAACTGAAGCGAGATCAGCTCTTCAACTGTCTGTCTGCACATCGCTTCTCAGCTGAGGGAGAGAGAAAACTATGGAATATCGGGAAAACATGAAAAATCTCAGAGGGAAATGTACCCTAAGGAAGGACATCATCAGAGAGTTCCTGGCTGAATTACTGGGGACATTCGTCTTAATAGTAAGTGTACTGTCTTGTCACCATTTCCAAATTATGTGAAATTAGATGAAAAAAATGCTTAAATTATGATTCACACCATTAAAATTACAAGCTTGCTATTCAATCACAATGACAGCCATTTAAATTGTATGCAAACGCTTGGAAACATCTGAAAAATAAAATTTGCTTGAGGTGTTACTTGTGTTTAGGAAACTAAACAACGGGTTTAGCACAACACCCTCTAGTGATAACAACACAAACCTCAGCTGTGCTTCTTGATCAGTTATAATGGATATTATTGGCATGTATTTTAAGTTTTAAACCTTCTATATAAAGTAAAATGTATAATTACAAATTTACATCATTTATGTATTTATTTAGGTCCAATTTTGGGCTAAAAATGGTCCATTTCCATTCTTCAACCATAAAATAAATGCTTATTAAATACATATATTTCCAACCATAAAATTTTGCACATGCTCAACAAACTCACACACAAAAAACACAAATGTTATCATGTGTTTTTCAAGCACTTAAATGTGCTTCAATTAACCGTACAGCTATGTATTAGGAGGAATCTAATAATTAATGTGATGTGTTTCTAAACAATCACTGCTTTGTAAATGCGATCTCATGTTGTGTAGCAAATTCCAGTGGTAAAAAAGCTTGCGTTGTGTTCAATGCTTCAATTTTCCATCCTTGTATTGTGGTAATTACATGAAAGATTGTTATTTATCGCAATATGTTTATAGCTTTGGGCTTCTGCCTTGACCATAACGCTCTGGGCTTTTGTACAAGCTGCCTTACTAATTAGTTTTGAATAAGTGCTACACAGGAAAAAAGCTTTTCTTAAATGTGTGGTGGTGGCTTTTTCCACTAGATGTCTTCCTAAATCATCATCTCTCTGCCCATTTCCTGTTTACAGCTGTTCGGTTGTGGTTCTGTGGCTCAGACTGTCCTGAGCAGAGAAACAAAAGGAGAGCTCCTCACCATCCACATAGGTTTTACTCTCGGGGTGATGCTGGCAGTCTACATGGCAGGTGGCATTTCAGGTAACTGGCTTATAGAGCCAATGTACACAAACACAGTATTTACCTTTTCACTCTTAGCACCAACTTTTTTTATTTTAGGTTTGAAATACATTTAATAGAATATGTGTAATGACTTCTAAAAAGGGTAAAAATGAATTGTATCTCTGCCAAGGTCATGTTTAAGTATCGATCGGGGCAGTTTTCGGCTGTGAGTTGTCTTTGACCCTTTACACAAACTTGCCATTTTAATGCAACAAAAAGGTATAGATGGGATGTTTTTGTGCCAATAGTCTGATCACTTGCTAAAAACAGCAAATTCAACACCAAAGTAGTGTTCATTCAACTCACAAAGTGCTACATTTAACAACAAAGTAGTGTTTATTGAACTCACAGTGTTAAATTTAACACTGGAATTGTGTTTATTCAACTTACATAGTGTTATATTTAGCACCGGAATAGTGTTTTTTTAAAACTCACACAGTGCTAAAGTTAACACTGAAATAGTGTTTCTTCAACTCACATAGTGTAATATTTAACACTGATGTTTTGTTTATTCTACTCACACAGTGTTATGTTTTACACCATAATTATGTTTTTTGAACTCGTAGTGTTACATATAACACCAGAATAGGGGTTTTCAACTCAGTGTTATATTTAACACTGGTGTTGTTTATTCAACTCACAGTGTTAAATTTAACACCGGAATAGTGTTGTTGTTGTTTTTAAACTAACACAGTGCTACATTTAACACCAAAATTATGCTTATTCAATATTTTTATTCATACATTTACATTACTTTTTATTCAACTTACATTTTGTTACAGTAGTGTTCATTAAACTCACACAGTGTTACTTTTAACACTGAAGTGGTGTTTTCAGCTCACAGCGTTACATTTGGAAGGGTGTTTATAACTCACATAGTGCTACAACAATGTTGCAATGTTTTTTTCAGCCCACACCACTGACACCAGGGGTGTTGTTTCAAAACTGTGAATTTTGCTCTGTAGTATCATATATGTCATATATTTAATTATTTTTAACACTTAATTTCTGTTAATGACAATGAAAAATAAAAATTATGTTTCCAAAGTGCGAAGTTCAACATTGTAATAGAGACTTTAAAGTTCATAAAATGGTATTTTTCAACAACAGGAAGGTGCAAAAAAACTCAATATTAGACCTAACATGTTAACAATGTAAAAATGTTAACCAACCCATACAGACACAATGAAAGTGCAGAAATTAAATCAAATACATATTGCTGTGTATGTTTATTGTTGTAAATCTTAAAACAGATTCAGTTGAAATGGTAAATGAGGCAGAAAAGGCTCACCCAGAACTAACCCGGCAGGCCACAAAACATCAGACTGTAAGCTTTTACTCTAAAAAGAGAAGGAGTGTCTCTATCTGCGCATGAATGTACGTGCATCTGTGCATGAGTATGAGAGTTAGTAACAACTGACAAGGTAGGGCATGTGCTTTTTTTAAAAAAAATCTAGGTTCAGATTGGATGGGCAAGTAGTGGATGGGTCAATTACATACTCTTTAATCTTGAGTAAGGCTTAGAGTCAAATGGGGACGTCATGGACTTGACAAATCAGAATGAACATGTTTGTCTGGTGTTCATTAAGACAATTCCTCAAGGATTTTGGTGAGGTGAAGCTTTTACAACAGTGTATAATGCTGATGATATCCATTAAATCCTTCCAAGCTGCACTACAGCATTAAAAGCAGCATGAAAACCAGTAAATGTGACCACATTTATATAATTTCAAATGAAACACAATGAGTCAGAACATTTTTCCCATTGATTAACTGATCCACTTAGATTCTCAGCTAAATGGAGTAAAGGTAATGCAATTGTCCAAAGAGAGGAGTCACTTACAGGGAAACAACACTTGTGTTCAGGCTTTGTCAACCGACCAGTTTAAGTTAAAACCAAAGAATGGAGTTTAGCATAACCATTAACCGTTTCAGCTCCGTTTTCTTTTGGGTGTCATAGTGTGAAGTGATGTATGCAAAGACAGCACTATTGAAGATAATCAATGAAAACCCTCATGTTATCTCTCAAAGACAAGCAGACAAATTACCTTTCAAAAAATATATACAATCCACAAAATATTACAGTCCCGCTCGCCACTTGAATGACAGGGTAGACTTAGTGCTGCTGATATCAAATTATTTCTGAAAATGTGTGTGTCTGTTTGCATATAGGCTTCCGTGTAACACAAAAACAGATTTGTCAGCATACTGCCTTTCTGTAAAACAATAAAAACAAAGGGCAATATATGAAAGACACGATTTAAGTTTCCAGAATAAATCCAACCAGAAATCTTCTACCCTGTCTTTAAAACTATTCACATTTTTGCAGCACTGTATTTTGCTCAATGTGAGACTTCAGCTGACCCCTATCCAAGTACAGAAGAAAACAAATAAACATTAAGCTGTAAGCAGTAATTAAAGGGCTCGAACACCTAATTTATCGAACAATACAAGCAAAAAATAGATTAACAAAGCTTCATATTATAATTTCCGTATGCCTTAACACTTAAGATGTTAAAAGCATGACAAAAGTGACCATTTTTAGCCAACTTCCTGTATATTTCAGAAAGACACTCTAATTGGCTTTTTGAAGTGATCTCTTTTAGATCTGCGCTTCATCATGTACTTCAAACATAGACTAAAATAGCGGCATCAAACTGAAGAAAATGTGATATTCCGTATTGCCCCAAGGTGGCGCAATAACAGACACTGTAGGTTGCTATATTAATATGTTCAGACATGGATTCTTAACACACAAATACGGGGCAAATTTGAATCTGATCGGATATTGCAAGGCTGAGGTATTAGCAACTTCCTGTTAGTCCAAATTTTGACTTTCGATGACCGCCGGGTGCTCATAGTGTATCGAAATCAAAAAAGCTTCTCAATTTAACAACCCACATGCCTAAAGATGAACAAAAAAAGTTTCTAAGAGGAATTCGTCAACGTACGACTCCACAGGTTTTTACGAAATAGACGCCTTCTTTACAATTTTGGAAACTTGATCCATATTACTTCAGTTTAAGTCTTGGTACCCTACACATGTGCGCAGAATTTCGTTTGGGTACGACAAACTGAGATGAAATGTATTAGGAGGCACTATAGAGCCATTTTGTCCTACCCAATCAGATGAACATTTTCGGTTCTGTGACTTTTCGAGTACAATTATGCCCTGAACATTCACTGAAAGCCACCAAACGCTAATGCTCTGAGCATTTCTAATAGGGTTCTGCACACCTTTGGTGCTCAAGCCCTAAAAAGAACATCTAGGTATATATTTTGATACATAAATTTTGTCTTCACAAAACGTAAAAACATTTTTTGTGGAATATTGTGGATGCGTATACATTACTCCACTTTTGCCTCACAATTCGTTGTGCATCCAACCGAACTCAAAAGCTTCAGCTGTGTTTCTTGCCGTATGCTGGCAGCAGCTCCTCCTCTCAATACACCCGGAGGGGAGCTCGGGATATATATAAGCATCCATGTAGAGCCATCTGTAAACACGTACAGTATGTACAGCATGTGATGTTAAATACAGACATACAGCTGCAGGAAAAGTCATCAAAAGTGAGCATTTGTGCATGAGTAATTTGGTTATCCCAGCAGCCCACATGACTGTGATAATCTTACATGCTGTGATGATGGCTACAGTATTGAACTAATGAGCTTTTCTAGAGCATACAGTGATCACGGATGCAATCAAGTGCAGGCATTCCGTTAATATTACCTGAAAGTATGGTGAATTTTACAATAAATGACAGAAATTGAGTCAAACGTATATTATTTTCAAATAAAGAGTTAATTTGAAATTAGTTAATGTCTGTAATGGATCACTATTATTTATTAGGTTACTTCAAATAGAATGCTTTCCAACTGATAGAGTCCAGGTTTGCGTGGTCAGGAAAGGCCAGTGTTTTCCATTGGGTTTCGCTGGGATGTGGCGTACATGATGAGGTCAGAGACCGTTCCGCAGGCCTGAGTGCTCTTATGTCAAAGCTTTGTTACTCCTAAACCCCACGGTGATGTCAGAAGACTTAGCCAGATTATGTCAGACCCAATTCCAATTGACCTCCTCCACTTTCTCTGGGAGCTGTTTCTGATGCTGTTTTTGTTGACAGTGTTTGTATTCTCAGTGGGAGAGGAAGAGCAGATGGTTAACAGACATATATGCAAGATTAATGATGCAATGCAGAGTTGTACATGCCTTTATTCATCATGTAATCACTGTTACGTATCCCAAGCTAGCGCTAGTACTGATTCCTCACCATAATCTTCAGATTTCACTTGGTCAAATGAACTAAATGGGGGCATTTTCCATACTTTTGAATATGTTTGAATTGTGTATTTCCAAAAAAAGCAAAGCAAGAGTGCACAATTTCTCATTTGCGGTCTCTGATTTCAGGGGGACATGTTAACCCTGCTGTATCTCTGGGTATGGTTATCCTGGGGAAACTGCCACTGAAGAAATTCCCCATCTATGTGGCAGCCCAGTTTATTGGTGCCTTTTTGGGATCTTGTGCTGTATTCTGTCTATACTATGGTAAGCTACCAAGCCACTTTAACATTATTACTCCTCTTTCACTTGAGGTTGAATACTTCCTTCAATGCGTAAATAGGTCAAGCTCACAAAAATGCTGTAAAAAAAAAACGTAAATCGTCTGGACAATAATTAGCGCTAATTTTTACGCGGATTATGGACGAACGTCTGCCCTCCACGGAAAGATACTCATCCACCAAATTTGGCGAGACGATACAATTAGCATCCACAAAGCAAACAAGTTGGACCTTTATTATTATCGTTACACTGTAGAAAATAAACCATACATTTTATATGAATATGGTAGCATATTTTTTGCATTTTGGGTATTTGTACTGTAAATTGTACATATTGTAATCACGTTTGTACAGTTCAACTGTCTAAAAGCCATGGATTTCGTACAAATATTGAAACATTTTAAATTCATGTCTTTTCTATTAGAGATAAACAGAAATGTATAATTTTACAGCAACAAACCGTATAATTTTAACTCTTACTTTTGGGGTCTTACTCTGTAAGACTTGTGTTTTTTCATTGTAAAATCAATGGTTGTTAAATATTTTGTTAAAGGTCTTTTGCTGTAGCATTTATATGGTTTTTTGCTGTATGAATATTTGATCATTATGAATAGTTTTGTTTTTAACAGCACTGCTTTTATAGCGAGGAGTTTACCGTTAGTTTTTTTTATGATTTACATGTTATTTTCAAACCCATAACAATTTTGATATATTTTAGGTAAGTGATAGTAAAAAGTGTTTAAAATGTTATTCTACTTTCTAAACTTCTAAATTGTGTCAGTTAAATTTTTGCAGATTGTATTGATTTTTATGTGAATAATTAAGTTTAATTTTTACAAAGAATTATCATTTAACTTTATTTTGATTTTAATCCTCCTGTTATCTCTCAATGACAAGCAGACAAATAACCTTTAAAAAATATGTATATATATATATATATATATATATATATATATATATATTTAATATATATTTATATATATATATATAACATTCCTGCTCCCCCCTTGAACAACAGGGTAGACACAGTGCTGCTGATATCATCAAAATGGTTCCAGGGTCCAGCAGATATGCACGTTCAAAACAGAAAATCAGCATTTGAGCTTTTCAGTACACCATCAATTGAAAACAATATACTTGAAAATACAAAAACTCGAAAACCTACATTTGCAGGAGTTTACAAATTGTTTGAAATACTTTTTTTAAACTGACCCCATAAACAATTGTGTTCCATTCTTGGATTTTATGGAGACCCCATAAAACCCTGTTTATGGGGTCATTGTTATTATTATTGGCCCTCCAGGAATGAATGACTAATGCAATAGGTAATCTGAATGTATAAAGGGAAAGGAGTGGGGTGGGGGGCGGGTGTATTTCAGGGTGTTAGGTGGTCAGCAAAGATATCAATTACCTGACACTAACCTTTTAGCCTAAAATTATATTCTTCACCCCAAATGGAAGCATTTTTCTGTGCTTTAAGGAATGCAGAACCTGATTTGGGACACAGTCTATGAATGTGACAATGGAAATGTAAATGGGGTGTAGGTGGTGTAAGATAAGCTGGATAGTATAGTGTTTCCTTTGTAGCATTCTAAATCTGTGTCAGATGGAAATAGTTAATAAGATCCATAAAACAGGCAAAAGACACATTCAAATCCACAATTTAAATTTCTTCACCATGAAATGCAAATTCTTATCATAAAACTGTTGCCAAATGTACAGAAGAATAGGGTAAGATCACTGAGCTCATGTTCTTAAAAACCAGCGCACAGCTTTGTAAATAATTAATTGTCCTGTACCAATTAAATCTGTCCAGCTGAAAAGCAGTAGATCAGTTCAAATATTTCACCAGGCTTGAAATAATCTGCTGTTCACAGGTGCCTTTGCAGAATTTGCCGATGGACAACTGTTAGTAACTGGTCCAAATGGCACTGCAGGAATCTTTGCCTCCTACCCGCGCCCAGGTCTCTCCATGTTAAATGGATTGATTGATCAGGTGAGTGAAGCAGATGCAGTACTGTGAAAAAAGTTTTAGGCAAGAAGGAAAAAAAACAAAGAATGCTTTCAGAAATATTCTTTATTTTCATCAATGAAGCAAATACAGTGAAAGAAAAAAAATCTAAATCAGTATTGCCTTCGAAACAGTTGCGATTCTTCTGGGAATAACTCAGTTTCTGAAGGAACTCGGCTGGTCGGTTGCTCCAGATATCTTGGCGAACTAACCATAGATGGTATGCAAACGTTTGCACACCCCAGTAAATTTTCAGCTAAATGCATCCAATAGGAGACAGACAAAGTGATATTTACAAAGTTAAAAAAAGGTTATATGATTCAAGGAAAGTGTGCAATAATTACTTAAACTAAATTTGGCATGTGCATCAATTTATTGATTTGAATAACTTTAGCTCTAATTATAAGAACTCAACATGGGTTTGGTAATCTAATATTGGTAACAGCATTTTTTTAACACCTGCCTAATACTTTTTTCACAGTGCAGCATATTCATGAGGTTACTGCATACAGAATATTTATCCTTTAAAATAGAACCACATCTGAAATTTTAAATTTAAATTAAAGCTCCGGAGCCATTGTCAGTCTGTGGCCAGATTGCTGCACTAGGCACTACAGCCAATCCTTATTTACGAGATGTTTCCAGCGAGAATAATTAAAAATACTGAACAATACAAGCAAATTACATCACGACAAAAAGTGTTGTGAGTACCAAGTGGCGCTGTTAAATTTTTATTCTTTAATTGTCTCTCTCTCTCTCTCTCTCTCACTCAAGATACAAATGTTTCGAGATAGGAAAGGTCTCGCGGAAATATTTTGCTTCGAGATATGAAAAAAATTTCACGATACGAAAAACACCAACAGTTCTGCTCTATTATCTGTTTGTTAAATCTGACGTTGTGGAGCACATCCAGGACCTGGTGCTCCATTCTCCAATTGCAGACAGTGCTAAAAGGGGCTGATACGCTTTAAAACACTTTAAATCAGTTTTAAATCGAGCAAAACATGATGTTAGATTAGATTATTAATAATGTACTATAACAAATGGTAGAGTCAAGGTGTCGTAAAAGAAATAACGTTTATAACGTGGAAATTACTGTTCTGTAGCGCAAGTTAGAGAAACCCTGTGACACGTTCTCAGAAGCGGTTTCTTCTGAAGCCCTTCTCACACGCTTGGTACTGTCTGCGCTTGTGCTTGAAACCGTGTTTGTGTTAGTAATTCGTAAAATAAGAAAGTTAACTTTCATATGTGGTGCCATAAAATTTTCTGCCACCTGCTCCGCTTCACTCAAGGTAAGGTTTCACATTTGTGAACATATTACGTATTTTGCTTGTGTTTTATTCTGTTTTATTATCATTTATTACATTAACAATGTGTAGATTTGAAGATCGAAGAAACATTACTTGATTTTTCTCTGGTTTATTGGATAACTATTGGAAACCTACATATGAATTTAGTTTGCTTATGACAAACTCAGAGTAGCAAAATAAGTCGCTATAGAGACATTTTGCAACACTCTCTTTTCGAATCCCAATCAGACGTAAATTTTCACCAGTTCTGACCTGTGTGACTTTTCGAGTACGTTTAGGCCAATAAAAATACACCAAAGCCGTGAAACAATAATTCTCTGAGTAAATACAATAGGGTTCTATACACCTTCGTTGCTCAAGCCTTAATAAATAGCAACTGATTGAGGACATGTTATATTCAGACGTAATGTAACGTATAAGAACGCTCTTCAAGTATTCCCCTGAACATCTTGCAACCGTTGATCTCTCCTCCCACAGGTGATTGGCACAGGTGCCCTGGTCCTGTGTATTTTAGCCATCATTGACAAGAAGAATATCGGCGCACCTAAAGGGATGGAGCCTCTACTTGTTGGTCTGAGCATCCTGGCAATCGCAGTGTCTATGGCGCTAAACTGTGGATATCCCATTAACCCAGCCAGAGACTTGGGACCCCGGCTCTTCACCGCAGTCGCAGGATGGGGATTGGATGTGTTCAGGTATGGGAAGCCCTGCAGCTTTTGTTATCATGATCTAATCAGTTTTGTGGTTTCTGCAGCAAGCACAAACTGAGGGCACCACCCGCCCACATTGTGTCAGAAACTCCAAATAGACTTTAAGTGCAAAGGCCTATCACCATTCTTCTGACAGAGCAAATGAATTTTTTAATGCACTCGTGTACCTCTTGCATGCTGAAAGACTTTTAAAAATGTACGAGAGGCACCACAAATGCTCCGTACATAAATATTGAGAAGCAAACTATCACAATGTTCCTCATGGCCTGGAGTGCGTTAAGAAAATCAAGACCGCCCTTCGAGTATGAATGGGCGTATGGATGGAATGATTGATGAATGGATGGATGACTGGGGGAGGGGGGAGGGGTCTGAGGCTGCTGGTCGTGGTGGGTGCGGGGTGGGGTTGTGGCTGGGGGGGTGGCTCCGCTGCGCCTGGTGCGGTCTCCCTCTCTGCCCTCTTCTGGTCTCCTGGTCTCCTCCCCCTCCTCGCTCCCCCCGCCTCCCTGGTGGGGCCGCGGCCGGGCCCGGGTCCGGGGGCATTGCCGCCGGGGTCTGTGCGGGTGGTGGTGGTCGCGGGTGGGGTCTGCTGGGGCCTCCCTGTGCTGTCGGGGGGGCCGGCCTGGCCGCTGTCGGGTGGGCTGCCCCCCCGCTGTGGCGGGCGC
>SRMA01025371.1:0-61916 GCA_007224835.1 Danionella cerebrum
CGGCATACAACTTTAAATTTATCCACTCGTCTATCCCCGTTATCTATTTTAACAGAGAAGCCAGAGTGTTCCCAAACAGGAGACCGTAGTGAGGTGGGAGGGTCTTCAAGCTCTGGCTTCTCTTTCGCTGTTGCCATTTCTCACAGCTACCCGTGGCGTGCAGCGCTACTGTGCGTCACTCAATAGAGTCCGTGCGGAATGTCGCCTAGGAACAATGTTCCGCTGCTCTTAATATCACGCTAATAATAAATTTATATTATTTAATTTTAAAAATAACGAAACGGTACGCAAGTGTGCCGAACCGAACAGGCTTTACCGAAACGGTTCAATACATAACGTCAACCGTTACACCCCAAATGCCACCAATGTAAACCTGGTGTAAATTGCCGCCAAATGCCACCAACTTTCACTCATTTGTTGAAGAAAAGCTGACTCACCAAAAGCTGTTTTGTTATCAGTGTTATTGGCTCCAAAGGAAAACCCTGGGGTTTGAGGTGCAGGCGCAGGGGTACCAAATGGAGTAGATGCCCCAAAATTAAACCCTCCGGCTGCAGGAGCGGCCAGTGTACTTGGTGCAGTGTTCTGATTAGCTGTTGTTGCTCCTCCAAAGCTGAATGATGGTGCTGGGGCTGGGAGAGCAGCTGGAGTCTGTGAAGATGCCCCAAAGACTGTAGTGGCAGAAGGTGTGGTGGTGTTCCCAAAAGATAAGCCAGATGATGCCACTCCAAAAGAAGACTGCGTGTTCGTCCCAAAAGCAGGTGCAACCGTGCTAACAGCGGCGGCAGGAGCTCCAAATGTGAACTGTGCACCATTGCTACTTCCACCACTTTCTCCAAATGTGAACGGCTTTGAGGCAACAGGGGCCTGCGCTGTGGACCCAGGGAAGGTTGATGGTGATGCTGCTGTGAAAGTGGAAGTTCCAAATGTAGTTCGCTTTGTTGGAGTCTCAGAAGATGTGGTGGTGTTACTGGTCATACCAAAACTACCAAAGGGAGTTGGTGTGGAGCTCTGATTTGAAGAAATCTGTCCAAAAGTGAATGTGCTTTGAGTCTGTGGGGCAGATGCTGGTTTGGGTGCACCAAACTGAAATGCAGAGGTGGTCCCTCCTGCACTGGCAGTGTTTGTGTTCAGTACAGGGGCCGCAGTCGAAGTTGATGAGACACCAAACTGGAAGGTGCTGTTTGTACCTGGGGCAGATGTGGTTGTGGTAGACCAGCTTCCAAAAAGAGACTGGGAGACAGTCGGTGGGGCTGTAGACACTGTTGTTGGCTGGGTACTAGTAAGTCCACCAAATAACCCACCACTTTTCAGTGACGCTGGAGCCGCAGGGGTAGACATCAATGGTGTTGCTGTTTGCCCAAATGCACTGATTGCACTTCCTGTGGTGCCACTGCCAAATAATGGCTTGAAGGTGGGTTGTGTCGGTTTGACTTCAATTGTTGAAGCAGGGGTTGGGTTTGGTGCACTAACAATGGGCTTAAACCCAGACGACAAATGGTTTGTGACGCTGGTGGCTAAACTGATTGTGGCTACTGGAGCCGCAACTGTAGATTTTGGAGGTTCAGACGCAGGAGTGGCCACAGGCTTAATTAAACTGAACAAGCTGCCTCCTCCACCAAGGGATGGTGTAGCTGATGTAAGTTGGAGAGGTTGTGCCAGTATCTGAGCAAACGCAGGCGACATGGAAGTGGCCAGCTTGGAAGCTGGTGATGATATAGAGGATGGGGCTGAGAATGAGGCCTGGAGGCCGACAGGGGCAGTCTGTGTGATGGTAACTCCCCTGCTCGGGTTTACGGACACTGCAGGTGTAGAAAAACTTGATATAGGCACTGGTGGAGCTGTAAAAGAAAAACTTCAATTAAATCTTAGATCTTACAATTGACGTCAAAATTATAATTTTTACTGAATATTTTCAAGTTTATTCAGGAAGATAAAGTGAATTCCTCAACTCTCAAGCATGTCTCCTGAGAAATAGCAGCTCATAATTTCTAAGCGGATCTCTCAAGCTCCTCCAGATTTGTTGATCTTCTCACACAAATTCTGGACTTAAGTGTGCTCTACAGATTTTCTATTGGATTCAAGTCTGGGTCACATGCAGGGCAGTCAAGTTCTCTCACTTTGCTCACTTGAAAGCATTTCTCCAACAGAGCTGAGGTATGCTTTGGGTCATTATCGTGCTGGAAGACAAAACCAAGTTTTCTTGCAAACCATCTAAGGTTCAATCAGTTCTGATGGGATACCCAGAGCTAAAACCCCACAGCATTTTACTCCCACCACCATGGTGCACTGTGTCCCTAAAAGCTTCTACACACCAGTTCAAATTGAAATTTGCAGGAATCAAATCACACAGGGACACACGAAAGAGGCAGAGAAGAAATAAAAAACACAGGAAGCTGTTTGACAAAAACGTGGAGAAAAGAAAGGACTTGTGGAGTCACTATGACGTTGTGGGATGAGAGCCACCAAGCAGCGTTGTCGCATGAAACTTCGACTCAGTGTGTAGAGGCTATAAAGGTCGAATGGTTCTCCCTTCATTCCCAAAACTTTATGATGAGTGTCTTTGGTGTCTTTCATAAGTTGGTGAAATAATGATATCATATTAACCAAATGTGCTGATTCATGGAATGCATGCTGGGAAACCTAAGCACACTCTGAAGTGTTTCGAAAAATTATTCAAGACCTACAAAAGTGAATTTTAATAAATATAAAACTTTTTAACGGCTTAGAATTTGCGTTTTAAACTTTGTAAGACACCGCTGAAACCCCATCTATCACCTTAAAAATGCCTCACTCATTCACTGATATTTCATTGACATTTAAAAATCAAGAGATGTCTACGTTTTTGGCAAAACTCCAGGACCCCACTTATGGCATGACAGCAATGTCCATATATGACCCCCCTTTCGGTAGTCATCTAAAGTATTTAATTCCACAAAGAGGAGCGCAGCGCATTATAAACCATTTTTGAGGAGGAAAAATTGGTGTTTTGAAAAATACCACATAAACAGAACCTTTGTTTATAACAGAAACACAAATGAGAACTATTGAGGATATACATGTTATTAACAAAAAAAACATTTATAAATACCTGCAGTGGTGGTGCTAATCGAAGTGGGAGAACTGAGAAGAGGACTGTTCTTCATGCTCTTGAGAGACTCCAGCAAAGGGTTTGAAATGGTTGAAATGGGGGCTGTTGGGGTGGTTGTCATGGAGGGAGCAGAGGTGAGGGTTAGCGGTGCAGAAGAGACCGTGCTGGGCACAGAGATGGTAAGGTCAATGGTTGGAGCAGAGGTCATAGTAGTAACGGGTGTGGTCTCAGGCACAGGTTTAGCAAGTGAACCCAGAGGAGAGACCGTGCTCAGAGCAGATGTAGGTATTGATGTGGAGGCTGGAGCTGGCTGAGCAAACAGGGCCAATGCTGGAGCTAGCGCTGGAGTGGGTTCAGACGCAGGAGGAATTTCCGGCTCTAGAAAAAGAGATCAATTTGAATCAGCTGCAAGCTTTGGGGTTTGTAGCAGGTATTAGGAAATAGATTAAATAACCCACCAGGCTCCTCCAGGGCCTTCTGAATCTGGCTGATGGCAGCTTTTTTCTCCAGGTCCAGGTCTTTTGTTGTGATTGTGTATCCAAGTTCAGGAGGTGGGGGCTTCAAAATAATATCACAAACATTTTAAAATATAATACAATAAACAGTTGAGAGGTGTACAATGTGGCAAACATCTTTAAAGATATACTTCTCATAAAAGATAATGCATGTGCATGCAGGAGATTAGAGTGCACCCTGAAACATGTCTCCAGCATCATCGAGGACGGCTTTAAGGGACACCCACACATTCATTATTATTGATAAAATAACTGTACACATTGTATTTTGTGTCTAATTTATATTTTTGATTTAAATAATTTTCACCCAGCCCTGGTACGAAGTGATATTAGCCGTTTAAATCACCAGTGTCTGAGGGTTAACCTTTGTCGTGCTCCTGCCACTTCCCAGATGACTGCCAAGCTAATCTACAAGTGCAACGCTGGAATTGCTAAATCCTTCATCAAAGGACAGAGGTGGGACCAAGTCACTACTTTGCAAGACCAAAGTCAAGACGAAAATCTCTAGATTTAGATTCTCAAGTTCTGTACAAAAAAGAAAACAGCATCATTTCATCATTGTTTTGTTTTATCTATAAAAAAAAGCTGTATGTAAATTTTGCCATGTAGAGATGTAAAAAACAGCATTTCCCCACTGAACACTCTATACCAGTGTTTTCCCTACAACAATATAGGAGGGGCAATAGAACTTTATCAATCTGCATGAACATTTCTCAATCAGAATACTTTTTTTACATTGTTAGATCAATAGATCACAGCAACCAGATTTACTTACCAGAGAAATTTGATCGCTTCTGTTTGTGGTGACCAGCTGGATCTTCCGCTTCCGTTTGCTACCGCTGCTTTCAGAATCTGCAACTGGCGCTGCAGAAGGAGCTTCAGATTTTGGAGTCACTTTAGCTGGAACAAATGCAAAAAGAGATTCATTGAACTCCAGTGATTGTTTTAGTTGAGATTCTATGTTAGGAAGAAACACATGCAATGAACTTGTCAGCGTACTGCATTCACCTCTTAAGCCCAAAGGCCTATTTTCCAAAAATCCTATACCTTCACTTTATAAGGCATTTCTCAGCTTTTACAAGGTCTAAACTGCAAATGTTGGTATCAAAATGAAGATAGGTTCTTGGGGAGTGGTGTGGATGAGTTAATTTGACAGTCAAGAACACTGGGTAAGATTAAATGATGTTGAATTGGCCAAAAAATGAAAAAAAAAAAAAAAAAAAACTACGTTTCCTCTAGTATCTCCTTATTTTACTTGTAAACAAGAAAATAAACACAATTAATTGTAACCACTACATGTCAAGGACATCTGTAGCAAGTTTGGAGTCCATACTACAAGAAACTAATATTCTTCCGCTACGTTCATGGTCTTCTTTTCTTGCTTACAGAACATGATTTCAGCAACAAAACTCCTAAAGAAACGCTGCAAAAAGTGGTGTTGACGCCCCTTTAAGCTGCCTCTGTGCGCCATGCGTAAGCTCCAACCCTGTAACTTCCCCTTGTGCCCACCCCTCTACCGTCTGTCCAATCCGGGAGCTCTATACCTCGTTGGAAAGCTTTGAATCTGTAGAATCCAATGATATCCACCATTTTGAGACGGACAGGATCCCTGACGAATCACAGGAAACGGAGCGTGGAGAAAACTGCTTTTACGCACAGGGAGTGTTTCCATATTTGGTCATGTTATTCTTAGAAAAGAGATCGGGAAGAGACCCAAAATGGAGTTTTCGTAAAGTTATCGGCCGGATATAACAACAAACGGACTTTTATCGCTATGGAAATAATTTTTGTTGAAAAAACGGCAAAGGTAAGACAAGATTTACATGCTTGCTTGGTTTTCGCTGGCGTTTTTTCGTGGAACTTTCGCTCCCTGCTCTGTAATACTTCATGCAATGTTAATGAGTTGCATATCGCTGGATTCAGCTGGTTGTTAGCTTTCATTTGATGCCATGGTTTTGGTGTTTCCGTTTATATTGTGGATACATATCGCACATAAACAAAAACGTGGTCATGAATTATACTCCTGACATGTTGTTGTTTATTTGCATGGCGTTCGAGCTGTGGTTAACGGATATGAAATTGAATTAGATACGTTTTTAGAGGAGTTTCCGCTGAACACAACAGTATTTAATATGTGTGGGTTATTCTCAGGGTTAGTCAGCTATGAGCGAAAATGTAACGCACAAGGGGGCAAGTCCCCGGTACCGGGGACTCTTGGGCTTAAGAGGTTAAGTTGTACCAGGGATAAACACAAAGTCATTAAAAAAAATTATAATATAAAACTCTTAATGTCTTTTTGAATCAAATAAATCATCTTAATGGGTTTAACACATAGTTTTTAATGGGTGAATTCATCATTTCATGCATTATGGAACAATTTATTATCAAAATATATTTACTACCTGTTGCAGGAGCTGGGTCAAAGTCGGCGGTCACCTTGTCCATTTTCACAAGCGATGCAGAACTTGGCGAGTTACTACTATCCTCCCTACAGAACATGGTAAATAGTTATATGAAACATAAATCATTTCTTTTTATTAATACAAGTGTATTAACAATAAAAAAAGTCTCATTAGAAAAAGTGTAGAAACAGCAAAATAAAGACTTTGAACAAAGAAATATTCAGTGTAGGAGATTTCTCTGAGTCAATGGTTGTATTTGAATGCACTAAAATGCTCTCAACCACCACGCACGCACGCACGCACGCACACCACCAACACAAGGGGTGTCAAACATACAGCTGACGATGATTGAAAGAGAGAGAGGATTTCACTGTAAATAGCATTACAAACGACGCATTTTAATTCATGTTAAATTTGTTACAATAAATTGCTAATGAGTAGTTTTTATTATATATTACATTTTTATTTAAGTATTTAGTGTTAATATGACGGGGTCTTTTTCCCTCCTGAAGAATACATGCATGTGAGCAGAGCAGCCGCCAGCAGTCTCTATGCACATCTGGTGTAAAAATATTAACATGTTTGACGGGCCAGAGTTCTCTTTCCCCCTTGAATGGCGATGATTCGTTCTGCATTTTGCAAAAACAATATCATCGCTGTTGTGGTGCTAAAACTAATTCTCGTCTTAAATCAGTGGCAGATATTGTGTGGAAAACAAAACTGTACATCAGCAGATTCAGTAGACAAGTTTATTTTATGTTTATTTAAAACTGCAGTGTAATGTTGTTTAATTCCTTTTTAAAAACACTAGTAGAAATCAATTCCATTTAACTCTCTTTTTAGTTAGAATAATAAGATGTGTTAATGAATGAATTCCAGTGTAAAAGAGACTGACAGATGGCATCAAGTCGTTATTGCGCATTTTAAAAGTACATTTCTGTTCAGAATGTGTCGAATTGTTTTGGCTTTCATTGCTGTACACGTTTCTGATTTTTTGTTTCATTAATCGTTTCAGAGGCCTGGTAAAAAAAGACAAAATGGAGTGGGAAAGCGCTCAAATTGCTATATTGTGTTGTACAAGGTTTTGGTTGTACTGTGTGTTGTTTGGCAAATGAATTAGCTCAGTTTTACACAGAGGGTCTGTGGAATACTACACACAAGAGCTCAGAATAATGTTGGTCACCTTGCTTTCTTGGAAGCACGCTCTGGAGTCTGGCATCTAGATCCTCCTGGGCTTGTGTAAGGAGAAAGACTGACACTGGATGCTGGTCTTCTCTGAAAACAACAAAACAAAATGAAGACATTTGAGCGCATGGAAAAAAGAAGACAGTTCTACAAAAAGCTTTAAACCAAAAGGAGGTCTAAAAATGACCACACTTCAATGAGAACAGTCAAGTATCACCTGTGGATAACCCTGAGAAGAGCTGTAGGAACTGCGAATGGGATTTCGTGCAGATCCCGGCACACCACTGGGAATAGGAGCAAAACTCAAAGAGCTAATAGAGGAGGTGCGAGACCGCTTCATAGTGGTCTCTTCCTGAAGAGAAGAGTTCATCCCTCGCTTCAAAGTGCCAGGCCTGAGGAGAAAAGTATTTTAAAGAAATATTTAAAAACTTACCGCAGCTGGTTAAAGAAAAAGAATCAACATCCCCTACTTTGGCACAAGCTGAGATGAAGCACCATTTGCGAGAAGTGGCTCAAACGCTGACTGAGAGCTTTCACTGCTGTCATGGCGCCTACAAAGAAAAACACATCTCTATAAGAAACTCTTAACTACAAAGATTTCGTTAAATCAGGGAAGGCAAGATATGGAAACACTCAGTAGCTTTCTGGCATTCATCAGGTTTTAGTTTTCAGGGGAAGGTCTGGCAGTTGTTGCAGGTTTCTATGGTGAAGATGCCACAATGCCGTTTTATAACCGTTCAATACACCCTTGAGAACCGCCATTTCCGTTGTATTACTTCTGTATGTATTATTATTATTAGTTCCACGTGTGAAAATGCAAAAAGAAACGAGGGCAAAAATCCAATCAATGAACTGCTCCTTTGTGTAAATGCAAACACGTTTAACACCAAAACAACTTGTTTCTCCGCATCGCTGATGTGAACACTGGAAATAAGTTTAGACTCCGACGCCCGAACCAGAAGAGACTATTGGTTAGCAAGTCACTCAAAAGAAAGAAGGCAAACATAAGAGTTTTGCAGCTTCTTTCACTGCGCATATCAAATTAATGCAATCACTTTTAAATTAAACTGAGCCTTCTAATCAAAATATATGAATGCTTTATCCAGCCCCTGCTGTTTATTTTTGCTCGTTCACCTGATGTTACTGTCCATCAACCATCAACCAACAATTACAACAGCTTCTATCCATCACATACCTCCTTTTGTTCTTCTGCCCAGAGCAAACACTCTTATCTTCATCAACCTCCCTTTTTCTGCTCTCCCGGAGCACTCTCAAAACAGCCTCTCTGGAGCAGGGGTCAGTCTGGGCTCCTAAACCAGGGGATGTTACCGCTCCAGGGGAGTTCAAGTGATTAAAGCTGGATTAACAGAATTACACATTAGAAAAGCAAACAGTGCTGAGAATACATTGAGGTGATCGAGTGATATCACAAGCTTGAATCCTTCAAAGAGTTCCTCAACTAAAATATGGGTAAAAACATAATTAAAATCACTGACATTTGAGTGAATAAATCAACTCACAAAGACGACCGAGCAGGGTCTGGTCTTGCTATCTTCACTGTGACGGGACTGTGAACGGTTGGGGAATTCCTTGGGGTGAGGACCGTCTTTTTACGAAACCCATCCCACGCTGCAGGAGGCATCACTCCAACCGGTGATGACCCCGTCTGTTGAAGGGGGTAATGTCTGTGTGGGGTGATGGTGAAACGGCTCACAGTGCCCACAGGGTCCCTGATGGAACGGAAATGTCTATATTACGTGTCATCCCATTTAACCACATTTCTCTATCTGTAGACTTTACTTTTATGTTATTAGATGCTCTTTATGATATGTTAAGAGTTGGAAAACAAAGATAGATGGGGAACGTAAATAGTTGGAAAGGAAATTGAAAGTGACAACGAGAAGAAAAAAAATAACATTTTGCTCATAGGAAAAAAACGTTCTATTTACAGTATACGTGATTACAGTAATGATTAATATCACTAAAGGCACAGTTGTCAATTTACTAAATAATCTATTAGGAGTATTATGTGCCTTTATCTGGAAATGCACGCCAATAAAGTTGTCAAATGTGATTTCCTTTCCCTCTGCTGTGCACAGAAGGTCCTAGTTACCCTTTACCGAGCACGTGGAGCATACAACCAGCTGTAGGAGGAGCAGCGGACCTGAACCGCTCCAGGAACTCCCACAATTTCAAAACATGGAGGGAAAAACGGGACGATGTATAACATGTTTCAACTAACAGACTGGTATTTAGGAGTACACAAAGCATGGATTACCCCTGCAAAATTGCAGTTTGAACAAGAGAGGTATCTGATTAGCCCAGCGTTCCTAGCAAAGAGTTGAGAGCACGGATGACATGAAAGTGAGTTAGACAAAGCATGTTAATGTTACCCGAATGACAGTCTTCTATTTGGGGTAAGCACAGCGTGATTAGGTCGGGTGAGTCTTTCCCGGAGCTGATTTCTAGGGTGCCCGAAAGCCCCCGGTGCTCCCGCGGCGGAGGGGCTTTCTTCAGGCTTGACGAGGTAACTTCCCATGAGTATATCCCGAGGGCTAAACAGCGTGTCACTGAGCGTTTGGTCTCTTCTATAACTCGAGCCTACAAAATGCCTTTCGATTGGTGATGCGAAGGAATTCCTAGTATCACTTTTACGTATCTTGCTCCTGTGAGTGACCGGGGGCCCGCTCAAAGTCCTCCCGGGCAACCAGCGCAGCAGAGCCGCCGGGACTCTCAGTCCACGGCGAGGATTGAGGCCTAGTCTCTCGAAGAGATGCGGCTCCCCCACTTTGTGAAAATAAAAAACACCAGACGCTACGCAAATAAAAAGTATGTACAAATAAATTGGTATATAGTTTAGAGTGAGGAATAGAAAGAATAGTGATAAAGCAGCGACAGAGAAAACAACTAGCCGCCGTTTATCTTCTGGAGACATGGCGGCACCGCGCCGCCAATAGAAGATATCCCATAGTTCCTTGCGCTAGAACGCGTTGTTTACGTTTCGAGGCCTTTCCTGGGTGAACGGGAGAGCGCTTGCGCGGTTATACCGCCATTAAATTCTTTTCTTGAGAATGATACAATAATATATATATATATATATATATATATATACACACGTGTACATTTTAATTTTCTTAAATCTTCTGTTCATTTAAATAAGATTCCCCTCTTAAACACGCCACCTCCAATAAAACAAAAAATAAACTATATTTTACCATTAATTTAACAGCGATTAAACTTTAACTAGGATCGAGTTAGAGCAATTTTGATGAACTAAATGATTGTTACTTAAAAAAACGCCTACCACTAGGGGGGGACAATGAATAATAAATAGTATTGCATAAATCATAAATGCTATTGCTGAATTTACATTTGTGAAAAGGGATAGCAAAAAATAAACTAAAATATAAAAGGAAGTTCCTTTTTTGGCAACTAAATGGTTTTGCAAAAAAAGAGCTTTAACTTCTTTTAAAGTTTTCAGCTTAATGTTATTTTACTTTGTTGTACATTAAATATGTATGAAGGGTTTGAATCTGTTGGTTAAGAGAGAATCAAATGTGACCAACATCATTGTCAACTAAGGATTGTGGAGAGTATTTGTGAGTTATTAATCCATGAAGCAAAGCATCCAAAATAAAAGCATACTCTTGAAGGAGTGACTGGAATTTTACATTTAGATGAGAATTTAGAGAAAAGTAAGAGAAGAGACCTCAAGGTTACAATTATTGACATAAAATGGGTCTGCCCTCTGCAAATCATTAAAGAAATAGACATAAAAGTATTCAAATAATTGTTTAATAATACTTTTTTGCTCCAAGCTCCATTATGTCAGAGTGACCCAAAGCTAAACAATGTGTCGAATTAATTTAATGACAATCTTGTATAAGCTGTGTGTTTAACATCCATATGGAGTAGACATTTTAATATACAGGGATCTGATTAAACAGCATCTAGCATCTGCAGGTGGCCTGTTGTTGATAGCAGCTTAGCATTGGATCAGCAGGACAGAGAGGCAGCTGCTCCATCTTTTTAAAAGAGCAGGTGTGTGATTTAGCCCAGGCCTAAAATGCTCATTTCCATCCACCGTGTCTCAGCTGCTTCTTTCAGACGGGGAGAGATACTGTGGACGTTTGCCAGGAAGTGTGTTTCATTGAGTACTTTCATTATCCTTGTATACACAGAGATCAGGCTGAGTTTATTCAGACGCCCCCTTTTGTTCTCGTCATTGGCTTTCTTATGCTGTGATCAGCTCGGTGCAGATGGTGCAGAGCTTCTGCTGGTCTAATGGATTTAACCTGACTGTCTGCAGATTATTGGCCCAACTTGAAAATCCAGGGACCAATTCAATTCTGAAAAACAAGGCCCTTCTGTGATTCTGCTTTATGTTTTGGTTGAAGTTTCAATGCTGCTTTACCTGATCACACGCAGACTATTCTCATCTTGTTCAGTTCGATGATTAAATAATTTTTTTTAAATTTTATATTGTAACAAAACGTGAAAGCAAAATAAGCAAATTTGCTACTGAATGGGTAAAATATTTAACATCTAGACACAATTTTTACATTAAATAGTGTCATTAAAGAGAGAAAGCTCAAAGAAATCCTCTTTATTTTGTTGTCCCAAACCTTTACTTTTTGTCCCAAACCGCCTGGTTCTTTGATGGGAACATAACCCAACCCACATAACCCAACAAACCAAACCACAAAATACCACTGTCTGATTTCATTGGCAGCTCCAATGCCAGCTTTCCAGTGAAAGTACAGCTATAATTTCTTGCATAGGTATCACTAACGAAAGAAGCCTCTCCTAAAACCAAAGAACCTATAATTCGTTAGTGCCCATACTTAAAAATCTGAAGACTACTGGGACTCTGGAGTGAGGAGACAAAGATCATTGACTTTGGAACTAATGGCATCGTAAAGATGAGGATTTGAAAGAAAAATGCCTGGTGCCTACAGTGAAACGTGGTGGTGGAAGTGTCATTATGTGGGGCTGCGTGAGTGCTGCTGGTGTTGGGGAGCTGATGGTATCAACAATGTTTAAAGTCCTAACAGCACGCTTTAGTTGAAAATATGACCAAGTTTATTTCAGACCTGCAATATTTTCCCTGAAGAGTGAAAGGAAATGATTTATTTCCAATGCAACAGATTCCCACAAATAAACAGGGGCAAGCCTTGAGCAATCACAACTGAAAAAAGTGAATTCCGTACACAATTCAGAATAAACCACGTGTGGAAATGTCCACATGTGTGGATGAGAGCACAGAAGCGGTTAGAAGAGACTGAAGCATCCTCTTAAGCACTTGGTTTTGTTCTATTTGGATGTGTTCTGAGATCATGTGACTCAATATGATTTAATCTCAGGCTTTTGATCTGCATTGGCTTTGCTGAGGGTTTAATGTGGTGTAGAAACCTCTCGCTCTCTCTTCTCTCTGACACACTCTCTGCTCGGGATGGATGTGGCAGTTATTTTTAGACGTGGTGGGTTCAGCCAAAAAGAAGCTTAGTCTTCATCACGTGGTGGAAGAGCAGATTTGAAAGAAAAAAAAAATAAATAAATAAAGACCCTCTCAGCGCCACTCACAACACCTCATTCCATCCGAATGGAAAGAAAATCATAATTATTTTATTTTACACCAATGAATTACTTGAATGTTTATGTCTGTAGACATTCCTATGGAACTGTATAAATATAGATTACACATACATGGCCACAATAGTTGGCATCCTTGAAATTGTTTGAAAGTATTTCTCACAGAAAAGTACTGTAACCATTTTTTGTGCTTCACTCTAGACGTTTATTTCAATTGTTTGTATTGCAACATACCAAAAAAGATGGGGACAAAGGCTAATTTTACTTAATATGAGACAAAACTCTATAGTTAAAAATTGCCATCCAGAAACAGTGCATGGATGGTGTCTACAGAAATGGTTCCCACCGTGAAACATGGAAGAGGAATCTTGATGATGTGGGGGGTGCTGGTGAATCTCTCAGGGATTTATTCAGACTTGAAGCAACATGGCCAACACGGCACCATTTAGTTGGATTATCGTTTAGTTTTCGGCAGGACAATGACCTGAAACACAACTCGAGGCTGAGCAAAAGCCATTCGAACCAGAAGGTGAGTAATCAATGACACGCCCTGATCTAAATCTAATTTGGATGGCTTCGAAGAGCAGGGACAGCATTGATTTCAGGAGACTGCTAATGCTTCATGATGCTGATTGTATTGCTCCTTTGCACACTCCATCAAATGGTGGCTACATTGATAAATGTGAAATATGAGACATGTTTTGAGTTATTTCACACTCTGTTGTTCACTATATAAATCCACATATGGCTTGAGGACAGCATTTGCATAGAACCCTTTAGTAATTATTCACAGTAATATCGTTCTGCAGCTTTAAGAGCATTATAAATGTAGTCGAAAAGTCCCAGAATTTCGCACACGCTCATCAGAACTGGTGAAAAGTGGGTGTGGCAACGTGGCTCCATAGAGAAACATAACGCGTGTCAGCGTGAACGGTTTGTCGTAGGTGAATGAAATTCGGCACACATGTGTAGGGAACTAAGACCTAAAGAAAAGTAATATGGATCACGTTTCCGAAATCGACAGGAAGTCAGCTATTTGGCAGAAATCTTTACAATGGCCGCTTTTGCTTGTGTCGTACTTTGACAAACTCCTCCTGGAGATTTTATCTGTTCTTCTCCAAACTCCACCAGTATCATCTTAAATGATCATAAATTGCTGAGCTTTTTTGATTTAGTGTAGCGCCACCAGGTGGTCTCATGAAGTACAGAATTTACATTGATTTGGTACTCCTTTCACATTTGACTGGAGTGATGAGAATATTTTCCAACACAATAACAAACAACATATGTATATACTTCCATTCCTAGCGCCACCATACCACTATTTTGTGTTTTTCATTATTTATTTTTCCTGAAATGTGATCAGTTCTCGCTGGAATACACCACTTGATCTTATTGCATGATGCAAAATTTGGCCGCTGAGGTGCGCTTTTGTTTCTTTCAGTGACACTAATAATGTGTAAAAAAAAGCAGTAAACGAAACCGTTGGAAAGGTTGAAGAGACGTTTGTAAAATATGAAACAAATAAGATAATGGTATGTTTGTAAATATATAAATGGTATTAAATATATTATTAAAATCATCATAGAGTCATTTAGTAATAAATGTAATAAATATATAATTTTTAGATATACATATATACAGCCACATGGAGATTTTTATAAAAATGTTATTTCAAAGTACTTTACAAATTAGGACGGGACAAATAAAATCCCCGCAAGAAGTAAACACAAAGAAACCCTTTTCTGGGAGAATAAGGATAATTCTATTACAAAAGTAGACAATCCTCTGTATGAGGTTGAGAGGAGAACAAAGATTGTGATTAAACTTCTAAACCTGATAATCAAGCGCGCCTAAAGCGAATAGACTGAACATCTACTGGATAAGTGTAGAAAATATTTAAAGATTATGTTTGACGCTGTGTTTAATTCAGCAAAAAGTTTCTCCCTTATTAGTTTGAATGATGGTTAATCAGTTAGAGATTAGCGAGATAAATTTGCAAACCGACAACAATAATAATAATAATAATACAGAGGCAAAGGGATACTCACATAACAAATAAATAGTACTTTGCTTTCAGAGACATGTGTCCCTCATTCAAAGCAGTTCCCATCAGTGATGAAGCAGGAGATTCCCTCCGGGAGCCTACAGCAAACAAAGGGTTCATGCTGTGAGTGCAGCTCTGGGGGTACAAACATGATATTTGTCATTTACATGCTGCTCCAGTCACAGTGTCATGGTTATGAGCGGCTGAGCACCATCTGCTGCTGTAAACAGTGTTTACTAGCCCAGCACACACACTCACAGGCTTTAGGGAACATGAAGAAAGCCATCTTTAAATTTGAACGAATTGTTTAAAAAAAGCATCATTAGTAAAATGATTGTATGTAATATATATAAAAAACAAACGTTTTTTTAAAAAACCTTTTAAGAATCACATTTGGATACATTTTTTATCTTTTCGACTCAAAAATGTTTTAAGTGTCGTATTTACAGCTAATTGAGGAATGGTGTATTTCTTTTGCTACAGCTACCACATTTCTGCTAATTTATATGAATTTCATAAGAGCATAAAGCGTGCAATTGAAATCAAGAATTTGAGTGAAGTCCTGCTAGCACCATGGGGGATGTGGGTGTTTTAA
Organism: Danionella cerebrum; assembly: GCA_007224835.1. Taxonomy (NCBI): domain Eukaryota; kingdom Metazoa; phylum Chordata; class Actinopteri; order Cypriniformes; family Danionidae; genus Danionella; species Danionella cerebrum. Next base: position 15,425 of record SRMA01025371.1, read on the forward strand.
TAACCAGACTCTTTTTAGTTTTAAAGTTCAACTTCCAAACCTTTTCCATAATTTTTCACAGCGCTAAAATTGAAAAGGGTGCTCTTCATCTGCGTTGAAAAAATATTAATGCAATGAAGCTTCCTGCCTGACGATGGCGCTTGCTGTACAACGTCAGATGGGAAAACATGAAAGAAGATGACAGAAGAAATAAAAAAAAGATCATAAATTAGCAGCTGTTTGACATAAGTGTGGAGAGAAGAAAGGGTTTGTGCCGCGACATCTGTTTCCTGTACGAGAGTCGGTAGAAAATTTTGGATGAGTGGCGCCAAGTGGCTTTTACGTCCTACTCGCATCATCAAAAAATCACGATTTCATTGGTCATTCTCCTTGCGAAAAATAAATCTGATATGGCAGTCTCCTTTTTCGTTGGCACCACTCGTTCGATCCGATTTCTGATGTCCAGCGTTTTTAAATCGAGGCGCAAGTCGCATGAAACTTTGCCCCTGAAAATTTGAATCAATGTTTAGAGGACTTTAAGCATTCGCAGCTTTTTAAAAGCAAGAGAGTTTACCAGGCTTTGACTTACACTCACCGGCCACTTTATTAGGTACACCAGTCCAAACACAAATTTCTAATCAGCCAATCACACGACAGCAACTCAATGCATTTAGGTATGTATAGATGGTCAAGACAATCTGCTGCGGTTCAAACTAAGCATCAGAATGGGTGAAGACAGCTGATTAAAGTGACTTTGAACGTGGCTTAGTTGTTGCTGCCAGATGGGCTGGTTTGATTTCAGAAACTGCAGGGTTTACAGAGAATGGTCAGAATAAGGAAAATATCCAGTGAGTGCAATTCTGTGGGAGATGCCTTACCCGTCAGCTAAGAACAGGAAACTGACGCTTCAGTTCACAACAATATCGAAATATAGAAGATTGAAAACCACTGCTTGAGCTCGGAGTCTCCATTTCTGCTGCAAAATTCGGATGGTACGGTCCAAATTTGGTGTCAACAACATGAGAGCATGGATCCATCCTACCTTGCATCAAACGTTTAGGCTGCTGGTGGTGTGATGGTGTGGGGGCTATTTTCTTGGCACAGTTTGGGTCCATTATGAGCATCGTATCAACACCAGTCCATCCCTTTATCACCACAGTGTACCCATCTTCTGATGGCTACTTCCAGCACTCCATGAATCATCTCAGACTGGTTTCTTGAAAATGAAGTCACCAGATCTTAATCCGGTAGAGCACCTGTGAGTTGGGGTTGAATGGGGAATTGTAAATATGGTGCAAACTCTCTTAGGAATGTTTACAATGCCCTGTTGAATCTATGCCACAAAGGATTAAAGCAGGTCTAAAAGCAAGCTGTACCTAATAAAGTGGCCGGTGAGTGTAAATCAAGATGAAAAGATTACCCTCTTTTGTTTGGTGTTCATCATTTAACCTCTTTAGAATATATATCATGAAATAGACAAAATCACAATCATAAAATGAGACCTTTATTGATTACACTACGCATAAAAAAATTGCTCACTTAAACACAAAAAAAATGTAAAACACGTCTAAAATAAAAACACTGGAAAGGCAGAGTGGTCCCACAAAATGACAAATCCACATCATGAGAGGATAAAACAATGAGAACAATACGACAATGTTGAACAGCCCGATGAGGAAACGCACTCAGTTTGGTCAGAAAAAGTCGACGAAAGAGTCTTTGGTTGCGCCAAGGCCTTTCGTACGAGACCCCCTGCTGGAAAACCTCGTTCAATAGCTGGAGTGACCAGTATTCGACAGCAAACCACTCAATTTGTGCTTTGATTGTGGAAACATCACAGGCTCAGAAACATCTCAGTTCACTTTCAAAGCTGCTTTTCTTGGTTGTGGCCTGGACTAAATACTTAGCTCCTGCTACGATAAGCAACCTGTGCTCGATAAGCAGCCTACGAATGCCTTATTGACGCCTAATCACATTCAAAAGGAGACAGATCACAATCTGGAGAGGAAGTGAACTGTTTATATAAACTCAGCTACACAAGGTCTACATCAGCCCAATGGGGTTATGTAGGCTCGACAGCCTTCAAATCAAGTGATCAATAAATAGACGTATAAATAAACAACATGCACGTGACACAAAATCAAGACGAGGAATCAAGAGGAGTACAGATGAAGCTTTGCTGTAGGGCCAGATTTACCAACAGTTTTAGACAAAACCAACACCTTTATTTGGTATAAATGGGATTTTGCAAAGACACACAGTGACATCTCTTTGATGAAAAGGCGCAGAGTTGTTTTTTTTTTGCAGCTGAATTTTTTTGCTTTTTGCTTGTGCATTTGCAGGGACTTACTTTAACATAAAAAGCAAAGTTCAGGATTTCTTTAGATATTAAGCTACAAACAGACAGCATTTAGATTTTTGTATCAGCATTATGATATTTTTTACCTGACTAAACAATGCAACAACAAAAAAAGTCCATTAATTTATAATGAAATTGAATCGATGACAAAATCTTCTGGCTGTAGTTCACTTAATGGCCACATGTGTCGCTACTCTCAGCATTATTTAGTAACGGAACAAACATTTTACAACACATTTGTGCTTTTATAATTCAGGACATTAGCAACCCTGTGTGCTACCAGAGTATTTAAAAATGTCAGAATGTTAATATTTAAAATAAAAAATCATAATTTATTTGGAATTTTGTAATAAATACATTTTCAACTAGAAGGACGACCTTTGTTGGCATGTGAAAGTGGTGTTTAAAAGTATGTTTTAAAAGCAAAATGGAACAATTGCCAAGGTAGAGTTTTTGGTTGCTGACAAAGTTGCCCATGTCAATATAAGTAATATGACATGATTTTCCTTAGCTGGAAAGGTAGGAAATTCAGATGTGCCAAATTGGTTGTTATGGTAAACAGTTCGGTTGCTATGGAGGGGTCAATGACACAATATAATGTTTCATTGGTATATATTTAAAATAAACCAACCAGCAGGTCTTTATCATTTACCAAAGCTGAGATTTCTGATTCCAGAAAATGCGATTGCTAGGGTAAACAGTTTGGTTGCTAGGGAACCTCTCAGTGGTGCCATACAAATTTTACTACAACATTTCATTTTAAAATTAGAATTATCTGCAATTTTTCAGAATTCCTTTAGTGCCCAAAAAGATAGCAGCCCGAGTCAGACCAGTTGTCTTGGCAAAGTTTAGCTTGAATGGTCTACAAGGGAGATGCGCTTAGGCTTTTTATTTGTCTGAAGCGAAAGACAAAACAATATGTTGACTTTTGAGTGTTTGCTTTGTTTACACTTGTATTTAAGAAGAGTGAATGGAGTACCACTCTTTGAACAATGACATACACAAACGATACGAACAGGAAAGATTTTGGTTCATGTCTAAGTGTTCTCATGTGTTCACAGCAAAGAAAGATTTGGTGAATCCAAGAGTTTGGTTTTATAAAATTACCGGCATGACTCCAGACTTGAAACTATGTCCACTGCGTGGTTCAAGTCATAGAACTCCAGATCGGATATCCCCTACAACTTTGTGGGCAGGATGAAATCAGATGTAATCTTTAATGAATTTAGTCTAAGTGTTTCTATCAACAAAAACCCCACCTATGGATTGGTTGGGAGATTTCCGGTTATCATGCAAGAACATAATTAAGACATTCAATGGTCAATGCAGATTGTACCTCAAGGAAAAAGCCATGGTGGTGAACCAACACTGTAATTGACTTATAGCAAAGCTCCGCCCCAATAGAAGAGATCAGCCAATCATAGTTGAGTATCCACTGCTTGAAACCGGAGCTCAGACTCAAGTTCTACAGAGATGAGACAATGCAGAGTTCTCAGCTGCTTTATCATCTTAAAAAAGGGAAACTGGAGTATGGGATAAAATGAATATCAAACCTGATATCCTTAGAGCCTTGGTAAAGATCAAGATGAATCGAGATGGCTGGCTTGAAAGTCTAAAGGCCTCTACACACCAATCCAAACTTTCAATCTTAAGTTTGTGCGACAACACACGGCAAACGGGAGCTCACACATCCGACCAAATAGTGCCAACAAAATAGAGCTTAGGATTGCCGTATAGGATTGGTTTTTCGCAAGGAGAATGGCCAATGAAAGCTGGCTCGTTGATGACATGAGTAGAACGTAAACAAGCGACGCAGTGGTGCTCCTCCCACATTTTCATAGCGACTTCGCACAAGAAACAAAAAAGCACAACAAATCCACATTTTGGTCAAACAGCTCCCTCGGATGAACAGGCATCAACAGTATGAACCGCTTATCGTCGTCTTCTTCTTTCCTGTTTCCCCATCTGGCGGAGAGTGCATCTGTTGCACAACAAACAAACGCCATCTTCAGGCAGGGAGCGTAACTGCATGAATATTTCCTCAACGCAGACAAAGAGTTCCTTCTGAGATTCGTGCAAATCTCAATTTGGATTTGTGTGTAGAGGCCTTTAATTTGGAAAGTAGAGCAGGCCACTCAGTATAGATGAACAAGGATGTAGTTAATCTTTTATCCATCTCCTAAATGAACTAACCAGAGCATGCTAATTCCAAGCTAGAGCTCAAGATTCACTTGTGGTTGTACCATTTGCCCTACCACAGGCAAACTCACAGATCTTAGTTTATCATCCACTGTTTCCTCATTAAAATGTGAACAAATCTTAACCCACAATTTTACAGCCCTACAGAAAATCTGTCTTATGCCCAGAAATGATTAATTATTTAAAAGTCTCATGCACTGAGTCCTTGCAACTATTAACCAACAGGCCGAGCCACAGCAATAGGGGAACTAAATAAGGAAAATTAACCTATTAAACATTTTTGGGAACGTGAAAATAAAGACAATAAAATTCAACAAGTGCGAGCACAAACTCATTAGTTCACAATACGTACGTTTTGCACGTTTCATGCATTTTACGCACTGTTTAGTAAATCTGGCTCTCGTCTTGTTTAAAACAGATGAGTTTAGTGACGCTGTGCTAAATGGCTACATCTTTCACCCTACCTTTACCATGGACCCAGCCATTAGTTAAACCTGAGAGTGGGACTAAACCGTTACCTTGGCCACCCCAAAGGAAAACAAACACTGATTTGTGCCTTAATTTGCACTTCCTTCAACCCAAAAAGGGGAAAACTCGCACAATATAAACACTTGGTGTCTAGCTCAGTCACGTGTGTTTCATACACAGAGATGGGACCAGGGGGTTCACGCTGCTGCTATAAACCTTGCACCCTAAAGCTTTGAAGGTGCGTGTCAGGTTGACAGATTTCCAGGGAGGAAGTTACAGCAAGATAATGAAGCAAACGATCCATTTCTTTCAGCATGACAGAGCTCAGAGTCTTCAGTCCCAGCCATTGTCCTTGATCATGTGTGCCAGCTCAATGATGAATTTGCCCTCCTTGTATTTCTGACTGCTTTCGAAGGCGTGCTCCTGACGGACACAAAAAGAATGAAGAGGGACATGAAGATCTGCTTGGATAAAAATAATCAGCTCAGCTGTTGGGTGGTTTTGTTGGATGCCAATCAAATAATTCAAACTTAAAGCAGCAGTTTTAGAACGGAGGATCCATTTTAGAAAGCCAGAGAAACCAGAGGCATTGCAAGACACATTTTTTAGATAACCTGACATGTCAATAAATTAATTATTGACTAAACTTTTAAAAAATTTTATTGAAAACTTTTTGTTTATAGAGTAGGGAAGATACAAACAACTAGGACAAAAGAAGTTAAAGAGTATAAACAAAATAAAATCTTACATTTAGAGCATAGAGTTTGTTGAGGTAGAAATAGTTGACACTTTAAAATTCTACTTCTTTTTAGAAAACACAGAAGAAAGGCTTCACATTTAACACTTTTGGATGTAACGTTTAGCAAGTAGAATTATTAAGTAACAAATATAATACTCATTTATTTGTATAATGTTCATACTAATAGGGATGGAAACTCCAGAAAAATAGCTCTGAAAAGCTGTTTTTCTTACGTTATGTAACTCTAAAGATGCTAAAATACATAATTCCATCAGGATAAAAGCTCTGCTGTTTAGTGGCATATGTTTCTAGTAAGTCTTGCCCCAGGTAATATGGCAGAAGCAACCGACAGAAGCAAGCCACATTGTGTCTAGTTTTTGTGCTATCTACGATGTTCAAAAAGAAAAATCAACAACAAAAATTGGCTTGTAAATGTGCCAATTAAATTAGCAATATTTCTAATCAGCACAGGGGAACGGTTGCCAAGGTAGAATGTTTGGTTGCTATGGAGAACTCTGTGACATCCTACAAAGTTCCACAAGCCAATTCGAGTAATATAAACCAACCCCAATGTCTCTATGGTTTTCCTTAGCCGAGATAGCGACATGCCAAAATGGTTGCTAGGGTAAAGAGTCAGGTTGCTATGGAAAGGACACCATATTATATTCCTTTTGCCACTAAAAGTTATATAAACAAACTCCAATTTTGTCATCATGTGTCAAAGCTGATTAAAGAGTTATGAATATTAGGTTGCTATGGTAAACTGTTTGGTTGCTAGGGAGCCATCATAAACAATTAGTCGGATTATCATAAACAAAATACCTTGGATTTTTATTGCAGTTTCCCTTTTTTTAAATGGCCATTATAAGGCACTAGCAAATATTTTACGCCTTCTAGATCCTGTGGTTCAAATACTTTTGCACAGTGGTTGGTATGTTCTTGCACTGACTGATGACCTCCACATGTGTGGTCCGTTTGAAGCTTCTATGAGGTTCTCAGTTTGAATTACAGTTTTATTCAATTTGACCCTATGTAAATGACCCAGATTTCCCAGAATTCCTTTAATGGTAGTGAAAAGATACAGCAACTGATCAGTTTGGATATCTTGGCAAAGTTTGGCGGTTGTAGCTTGAGCATTTTACAACATAAGGCAACATAAAACCATTTACCACTTAGGTGTTGATAAGAAACAATAAAAATCATGTATAAAACCAAATGAAGGAATGAATCGGTGATTTTTAACACTACGGATCAAATTTGTTGCTAGGCAACCAGACGTGTCTGTACAATCACTGAAAAGAGCTTAAACAGCAAAATGACTGTCCTCCGCAGTTCTACTAATTAATTAGCATATTATTTTAGTCTCAGATCCACTATACTGCACTACATAATTACCAAAGTGTTTTTGAAAAGAGTCATGAACTGTGTAATGTAGAACTTTTATTTGTACAGAGTTGGCATAATCTGAAAGCCTGAAGGTGTTTAAAACAAACGTAACCTCCCACTTTCCATCGGAAGCGTAACAGGAAGTGACTGAAACTGTAATTCCTCGACTGACCACTTGAAGCTGATGTCAGAATTCCCAAATTCCCAGACACCCATGTTAACTTTACAGCTGAAAAAACATGTTTCAAGCCGGGTTCCTTAAGTTATTTTGTTTCCCATCACTAGTTTAACCGCCATTACATCTCTGTTGGTCTGAATTTTTCTTACTTATTTGTTTTAGTTATATTAAGTCATAAATTTACCTCAGAACAAAATCTCCATGAAGCACAACAGAGCACTTGGTTTAAAGCCACTCAGGCATCTTTGCAACGGCAACATCTTGCCTTGATTCACCTCCTCCCCATTTCTGACTCTCCGGTAGTGACAATTAGCCAACAAAGAAGTCACAGAATTCCCAACTTTGAGCCACATTTGCTTTCTGCTAAAAACTATAGGTGACGCCAATACATGCAATTTATTTTGAAAACATCCACTTAGTATCGAGGTTCACAAATTGGGTTGAGCAACTATTAGGAGAAACAGGAAGTGAGTTGGAGGCCATATTTGAGTGAGTTATGTTGTAAATGTATTTTCTGAGGTGGACGTTTCTCGAGTGAAGGAAAACTCACGTATTTCCAGCCTAGAGTGGTTTTACAGTTTTCACAGTAGATGTCTGCCACCGCATGCAGGCCGGTCAGTAGAACTCGCTCCTCTGCCGGACCACATCCCACGTTCACACTGAAGACAAACAAAAACGAGAGTGAAGCAGATATTTCTTCAAATAGTGTTTGTTGGACAGCGTTTGTTGCTTTAGCACCGGGGTGGGAACATGCTACTTTAATCAAAATCCAAATTCGTTTCCAATGGAGCTCGTAATTGTGGTTACACAAAGATTATCTTTGATGATTGTACTGGTTTTAGCTCCAATCACAAAGCTGTAATCGCACAGAGCCGGACCTTTCCAGAGAAGGCGTTTATTGCAGGTTTTTATGGTGATGACCTGCCGACTTGTCAAACAATCAATCACATTTCGTTTCACGGTATGTTACTATAGCAACTGATCAAAACATCTCTTTCGAAACAAAACTCTGGGTAAATGATGGATAGATCTTTTGCGTACGGCAGTACTTTGTTTCCCAGCGGAACAAAAACGAGCGCGACACTCGCTTCTCCTGGAAATTCGGTTAAGGTAAACCAATCAAGATTGCGACTTCAGGATTCTCGAAAACTGTTCCAAACGCATCAGATGTTCAGCCAACGTTCGGTGGGTGTGACGTCTGAGGCTGAGATTACACCAGCGATGGCAAATCTTCATCTCTCATATTAAAATCTGAGTTTACCTGCTTTTTGAAATCTAGATCCAATTTAATAAATAAAGCTTTAAAATGGATTAACATATGTTGGCACTTTAATATTTTTGCTGCATGTTTACACAAATATCCCCCTGGCTTTATTCTTCAATTAAAAACAAACAAAAAATAAAAATAATAAAAAAGGTCTAGCTAGCATTTTTTTTGTGTGTATATGAAGTGTTTAGGATTGCGTTTCTGTTGTTGTTGGAGTTCTCTATTTTGGTTCTGGCCTCGGACTGGGCGGAAGTTTGTTTAGTGGACCTTTCAAGTTTTTATTTGCGTTTCCCTGGTTTAGCACATTGCATCTGTTGGAATTAAGACACAATTAAAACTTACACAGAATTGAAGAGGTAGGCCCTCCCTTGACTCCCTTGAAAAGACTGCAAAGCAAACACATAGAATAAAGATTAAAAGTCAAACCAGAGTGTAGGTTCAAGATCGAAAATTCCTGGCTTGAATCTACTGGTGAGTGGTTAAAAAAGATTTCTTACGTCGTCACTCTTGATTTCAAAAATCGTATTTATTTTCACAACAAAAAAACAAACAAAAGTAAAAATAAAACAATTCCTTAAATCAAATCAAAACTCACAATGGTATTCCTAAATCCAATAAACCAAAGTATTGAGCTTTAACTCAAATTAAAGATCCCAAATAAAGACGGTAAGAAAAACTGTTTCTCCTTAACCACTACAACCGCACTTGCCCAAACATGTCCCAACCAAGTCTCTCCAGGTAGGTGTGGCTTAAAGAGAACCGAAACTTAAGCAATGATTTAATTAAATAAATAACACTAACATTTTACTAAAAAATATTCATAAAGAACTTTTCCATTGAATATCAATATTTTACAATACTTATACATTAATAACAGTCAATAAACAAAATACCCAAAATATGAGTTTGGCTCTTACACAGAGAAATAAGAACCCAACATGTGGTTGGTCTGAAACCAAATTGCTTGGAGCTTTAATTCACCTTTTAAATACTTGGATATAGTAAGGTATCTTACATATAAGCATTTCTTAAACAAAATTTCAGCAAAAAATCAGAAATTTTTACTATATGCAACTCTCATGGTCTTTTTGTATTTGAAAATGGACAGACTTAATCACCCCCCTCTCACCCAACCCCTATCCCTTCCTTCCCAAAGAGTTAGCCTAATGAAGCTGATGTAGCACAGGGTAAAGTTTTCAAGCATATAAAGAATACTTTGAGAATAAACAATGAAAGAAGAATCTGAATTAAATTAATAACCAAATTCTTATAGAAGCACTTGCACAAAGTCATGGATTTTGTAAGATTTTAGATCACCAATTAAACCTAACAGCTGCTAATGATCATTAATGTCACATTTAGGTTAAATCATGAACTAAAACAGAAACAGAAGATGCCCAGCAGTGCGAGAACTGACGGAAACCAGTGAAACACAGGTACACCAATCAACTTTTGTAGAAGTCTGACCACATAAGATCCGTGCTTAGTTTGAAACAACCGATCCTTCAAAACCGTGTGTAAATGCAGCCATTAAAAGCATTTAGTAGACACTTTTATCCAAAGCGACTTACATTTGAATGGATGAACACTTTTTTTTGTCACTTCCTGCTTTCCCTGGGAAATGAACCCACAACCTTTGCGTTGTTAGTGCAATGCTCTACCAACTGAGCCACAGGAAAACTAGAAAAATCGCTGCTGTTGAAGACACAGTGAAATTATCACAATTGTATAGAAATGCAATGGAAGAAAAAAAAATAAATAAAACAGACATTCAAATGGCACCAGAAATTATGTAAGTGGCTTTATAATTTTAAGGATTTTTAAGAGATTTCAAGAGAATAATAAGTCCTTTGTTCTAATTCACTAACCAGCAACTAATTAAACATGTTTAATAATGTGCTGTCGTAAAATGAAAACTGCTTTAACCAATACTGACTTGTAATTACAAAAAGGATGTACATGCTAAAGCCAGGTGTAACCCAATAACGCTTACCGCAGGAAAAATTAGTTTTCATGAGGTTTAACAGTAAGAAAACACATTATCTCTGATTTACAATGGCGTCATCGCAGTACGTTGCTCGAAATAAAAACAAATCCTGTACCCAGCAGTGGGTCAAGTGTCAAGTTTTCGATTAAAATGTAAAAAATGTGAATCAATCAAGGAACGAACTGATCAAAACAATGTACGGCAAGAACAGTCCCTCCAAACTGCTGCATGAGTGAGGTCCACAGCAACAAAAAAACAATTGGATGCTAATGCTAAGCTAATGCTAAAAGAGCTACAACCAGTTCTGGAGAATGTCTGACGAGCTTTAAAAACACGACTACTTTATACTTTTCTTTAACGTAATTGCTACCTTTGGATGATAACAATGTCTGTCTTCATATTCTGCATTAACAAATGAATAATCAGAATCATGAGCCAGAGCAAAATGCATTTGTTTGAACGCTTAAAATGCTAAAAGCTAATCTCCAGGCTAAAGGTATTACACTGGTATTTTAAAATAACAAAGTTTGCCATTATTGTGTTCATTCCATTCTGACATCAGAATATTGTTTTATTTATTTATTTATTTATATATATTAAAAATCAATTTGTCTCAGTTTCTACCTCACAGTTTAAACTTAGAAAAGATTCTGACGTCCTTCCAATCTGACCTTTATTTGGTTCAGAGGGATTGGAACTAAGTAAAATCTAATTATCATTTCACCCCTCACCTCACAGAAGTCCGACCGGATACAACTGGCTTTAATGAGCAAACATAATACACGCACAACTAAAGGATGAAGCAAAATCATCACAGTGCAACCTGCTTCAAATAAAACCCTTTGCAATTTCACCGACCAGACTCAAGTGTTGCATTATGGGAAAGTCAACAGAGGCATGAGGACACGCAAAGCCCAAAGCATGACCTGTTTCTCTTGATCCTTGAAAGTGCCACACACATGGGGCAGTCAAGTGCCTTACTGACCCACATTCTCCCACACAAACTCTCCCTCACAGCTGATGTTATGAATTAAAGGTGCTATTAATAATGCTTGACATACATTTTTCCATCCAACCACACTTCATGACACACTCAGGTGAAAACAGGCCCCATATGGGGATTAAAAAGTGTGCCAGTGGAGCCAGTGCAATCTCGTTATACTGTACGGTTCAGTGTTGATTTCTATTCGACCAATAAGATAAATGGCAGTAAGTAAATACTACTGGTTTGTAGAAATACAGTGTAAAACCTTACACTGCTTACCTTGGAGATCAGCTCATCGTGATTGGCCAAATGCGCTCGGCAGTGAATGCAGCTATAGGTGCGATGGCAGTGAGGTAGGTAGGCCTGAAACGTTTTGGAGCGCGTCATGACAACAGTCGCTGGGGAGACGGTGCGGCGGCGGAGCAGAAAGGGCCGCTCAGCCCAGGCCGAATCACAGGAGAAACAGTGAAGCACACAGGTGAGGGCCACGGTGAAGCTTCAGAAGAGAGGAGAGCACCCCTGTGAGGACGACACACAACTATAGCTCAAATACCAATCGGTCGAAGAGTATTTTTTTATAGTTTCAGTCATAATAATGCAATAATTTTGTATTGGAAATAAACTTTTGACCAGTTTATCATAGGGTTATAAATGCAAACACACTGTACAACATTTCAAGTGTGTTATATGGAAGCATTTCTCATCAGTAACATTTGGTGCAAGAGGAAAATTAAAGTATATCATTTACGTTTTCCACTTGCGACACTTGGATTAAAATGTCAATTGCATTGTTTTAAGGCTTTATACGTAGCGAAATTAAAAAACAACTGTGTTAAAAATAAATCTTAAAATGAAAAGGCCTGCTCTGAAACATTTCTTTTCACGTATTGGTGAAGCAAGTGTCAGACAGAAATGATAATAGTGTATTATAGCCATAATAAATCATAGTACTTCGGATACTTACATTAAAAACATCTGATCCTCCATCTTGGAGAATACACTCTGCATAAAAGGGAATTCATAATAATATTGAAATTATCCATATTTATTTTATTATTTTGAACATTCTTTTACGTATAAGCAACTAAAAGAAATCCTTAGTAATAAAATTATAGAAAATAATGACAAAACGTTGAACACCACTTTTAAAAAAAAGTAATAATTTTGACTTGAACTGTACCGTGGAAGCAGCAGCTAGATATCAAGGAAAGGAGAAATGCCTTTTGTTTCCGCCAAAGTGACGGAGAAGAATGGTTCAAACGCTCCACTGCCGCCTGGATTTCTGACTGCTGAACAAACCCACTTTTTGGAAAACGTTGTCTTAAAGTAATGCTTTGCGGTTGCATTGGGATTCTTCACAGACACAGGAAATTCAATTAGATAACCCTAAAAGAAAAGTTTCCTAGGAGGCCATTTGTGAATCTCTGATTGTTTTCTCAGGCGCACATGTGATCAAACAACGCAGCCAGAGACAAATATAGAGAGTGACCCCAAGGCTTGAAATCAGATGCTCCTCGTCATAATTGAGTTCCATTATGTTCCTTCTGCTGGAAGGAACTCTGCCAAATTATACAGCGGCGGTTTTTCAACATAAATTCCTCTAAGACGATTACACAGGCCAGACTAAGGGACTGATGCAGGCTAACTGGATGACAAAGGAACTGAATGGAAAAACGAGTGGCTTTTATGGGTTGAACAGATTAAGATAGATGACGCTCGATTCAATAATTACATTGAGGTCATAAACACTGAACTGGTATCCAGTCTGTCTCTGTTTGCGTCAGGAGGGAGCAGAGAAAATACATGCCAGGAATAGATCATTTAACTTCACATTTTAAGTTTGTGTAGATAAAACACAGGCATTTAGATACATTTCCTGCATATGGGCCGTTGACAAATAACAATTCTGATTCTAGATTATCAAGAAAATACATTTACGTTTTGTTCCTCTGACAAAATGCTACCAAAGGTGTTGGGGGTATGTTAAGAATCCCACTTCATGTGGTGTACAAAAAAAAACGCTATGGTAACGGTAATTCATGAACATGGTTCTCAAGTAGAGAAACTAGGTCCTCAAGAAAACATCTTGAAAGATTTGAGGAGCAATGCCCTTTTTTATGATAAATTGCAAAAGAGGGCATAAATAAACCAAAATATACCATATTTTCACAAGGCAATGTTAAACATCAAAGCAGTCATGATTAAAATATTTGAAAAAAAAAATGTTACTCACACTACATAACAATTTAAGCCTTAGAAGTCTTTTGGGAAGAGAAGGATATTAAGGGTCTTTACAATTTGCTCTAATAAATTATCTTGAAATATTTTTTTGTACATCTCAAAAATTCCTTTTTTCATTAAAGTACACAAAATTTCCACAACAATCCTGAAAAACAAAAAGTACAAATTTAAGTATTACATTTTATTTTTTTTGCAGTAAAAAAAGCCAAAATTGAATAATTAGAATTACACTTTTAAACTAACAGTTTGTATGTTTTATAACTGAAATCAAAAGTGTTTTGACCAAGTTTTAATTCATCAATAAAAAGACAAAGGTCAAAAACTATTTGTACTAGAACTTTGAAAAACACAAGCCATATCAAAGGTCGTGTACTTCAAAATGTTATCCCTTCTTTAACCACTAGATGCCACTAATTTGGGGTCTGTAAAATGAAACTGAAAGACGATCACACATTTTCTCACATTATGATTTGTAATACATTGCAAGTGATGCGTCATAGCTCTTGTAATGTTCGTTTAAAACAAAAAATATCTACATGAAATCAAAATTACACAATAGGTTCCCATCTAATTCAAAACAGTCGCTGTGATTGGGCGACTGTTTTAAATTATTAAAAATAATTTAAAAAATGTATCAATTGCATCAAAATAATGTAAATAAAAAGCATATAATCATAAAACATATATATCTTTGGATAAGACTTTTTCCAGCTGAAGTTAACTACACATTAACATTTAACAAATAAATAATACCCGTTTCAAGAGCAAGATCTGGTTTCATTTTATTAATTTGAATGAAGATATGGAACATTTCAGCCATTAAAGCACCTAAACATTTCGAGAGGACCCCTGGACAGGTGGCCAGATCGCTCACACAAACCCCATAATAGCAACTTTTTTGCTGTCCTTCGGCACAAATTTAACCCCCATCTAAGCGGCACACACCCGCTCACACACAGCTTTGTTTAAACATATGCTGCATTAACACTTCACTATACTTTGGATCCCAGTTAATGTAATTAACCAATAGTAATTGCACACTGATTATTATTAAAAGTCCCCTTTCTTCCGATGTGTTTTTCTTACATTTCTATTTTAATTGATGTACCCACTTGGTGGCTTCAGTCTACTACCGAAAATCCTGGTGTCCAGAGAAAGTAAATTGCTTTGTCACATCAGACATTTGGAAGTTGACTTCCCTGCTGCACCCACTGACTGTATGGCTTGCTAATCTGTCTAGACGCAGGAGCAGCAGGGCTGGTGGGCGGAGTTAAGGCTTGATGTTATGATTGAGGAATTTTTGACAAGGAATGAAATCCACGTAGCCTCACTTAGAAAATTAAATGACTTTTCAGACCCCGTAAGCTATTTCTTTTATAATCTAGAGCTTTGTTTTGTGCTCCACTTGCCCATCGATATTCACGGGTAGAAGGGATTGAAGTTTTGATCATTATTACATAAAAAATGCTTTAAGTCTCGTTTTAATTCAAGAAGAACAATATGTATAGATTAACAACAATGTGTCATAACAAAAGTTAAGGCGTCCTAAAAAAATTACATTATGTTCAATTTGCTGTTCTGTTGCAGAAGTTAAAGGAGATCACTTCATAAACGTAATATTGTTTTTCAAGCCCAGAAATCTAGCAGGCAAGAGTCCAGTTTGATTTATGTTTATCATCCATCCACTAGGATGTGTATTGAAGAAATATTGAAGAAACAGAAGGACATATAAATATTGTAGAAGTAAATATTGAAGAAACAGAAGGACAACTTAAAGAAGTTTCAGAAGTGACTAGAAACACCACCACTAACAACCAAAAAAAATGGTAAAATTCCTAGGCGATATATCCCTGTAATTCCACGATATATTGTTAGACTCTGGCGTATTATTTTATGACATTTCAGTGGGGGGGAGGCCACTTCTGACTGTGTGCATGACAGCCTTAGCTACAGCAGCTAATGCTAAGCAGTTGATCTAATTAAATTGTAATACGCTTGTTGACATCTACTCTTAAAACAACCAGAATGTCCATATATCTTTTAATTAGTTTGACAAAAACTTAAAGGCTTTTGTACTTTCCGTCAAATTCAGGAACAACTAAATGCAATTTCTGGCAAAACCCCAGTCAATAAAATCCTTGAAACATATTTTTTCCAAACAAATAAAATGTTTAAATGGCCAAAAAAATAGAATTATCTTTAGTGAAACATGTGAATTCACACAGCTATTAAAGATAAATTCATGATTACAACTGGAACATACGTGATACAATTGCCATGTAAAGGCAGTGTTGGCATGAGAATGGGTCACATACATAGATCCAGGTCAGGCGACTGTGTGGGTGTGTATTTCATCTATTTAGGCCAGGGAATGCCACCAGACTGACGGTGCAGATGGCAGCGACAGCTCAGCACCACTGGCAATCACATCCTGAAAAACTCACAGCTAAACCAATTCAGGCACAGGGAGGAGTGTTGCTCACTTAAGAGACAAACAGTTCAACATATTCTAGTTGTGCATGGTGCATGTCTAAGAACTTAATAATAGGCAAAAATGTCATGTATAGATTCTTATTAATAATAATAATAAACACTTTTATCCAAGAATGGCCAACTTTAAACAGATACACGTCCAAAACCCAAAGGCAAAAGGTTGTCTTCTGTTAATATCACATGCAAAGACATGTTTTCTTTTTTTACTAGCTCACATTTAATTTGGTATTGGCTTCATAACTGCAAAAGTATGAGAGACGTATTTGTGGGCTATTATGCAATGATGCTAGTGTGCTTTCTAGAAGTATGGTTTTAATGCAGACTAGCATCCATCAATCAGTGGAAAAAAAATCACCTCACCAGCCAGAAACAACAAGTTAGTTTTAAAGTCAGGTGTCACAAACTGCATTTTACCAAATAAGTGAGAATACATTTGATCTGCGAACTTCCTCTAAGTCACCACTCACAGACATGCATTCAGCCCTTAGTTTTTACCTTTGAATGGACAAGACACGCTGGTCGATAGATTTTCTTCTTTACAACCCGTAGCTTCATGCGAAACTGCATGTGATCATTGTTCAAAATACAAAGTTTCCAGGTACGGACTCTCTACCGCTCACTCCGAGAGCAGCTCTGTAAATAAACCACGGACGCGCATCGGGCCTCTGCGTGCAAGACTCTCTTTGATTGACAGCCGGACCAGCCAATCGCTGAATCCAAACGGCCTAGCAACAATATGTTGATTTGTCAGTCTGAAAAGAGGACTGACCAATGAGTGCGCGAAAAGAACATGCGTGTGAAAAAATAAAAACATTTGTTTTCTTTGTGACGCGTGAGTTTTTTTTTTACAATTTATTTTGTTTTATTTATATTTTTAACTTTTAAACCCAGAATATTAAATACAGGTATTTAAAGAGCTTAGAGTTGAGGATAGCAAAGAAGTAGTAATATTATAGCGCCACTCTGTGTCATGTTTATGTGGTATTGACTAAAATTTCTCATTAAAAACATTTTATGTGATGTTTATTGTCCAAAATGTGAGTCCAATGCAAACCACATTTGCAAAAGTCAAATAACCCCCTTTTCAAAAGAAATGTTTTTTTTTATTAACTATTACCACAATATTAATTTGTCTATTAATTAATATAATTTGTCTATATACAGCAGCGACACAGCTTGGAACTGCCACACAACTCGAAATAAGCATCATGACTATGCATTAAACAAAGAACCGTCCTCATCTGATGGATGCAACTTAGTGTTTTATAGTGTAAGCCATTATTTCTGTTACTGTGGGGTTGAAGTGTTGGCACGCAGAATGCCCTTAAGCACTCTAAAGTTTGCCAAGGGCTGGTTTTCTTTTGGAGGATAGCAGGGACCACGGTCTGTCACGTAGGCATAAGGGAACCGTAGCACCCAGAGCCCATCAGGGGGCAGTACTACCTCAGGTTGCTCTGGATGGAAGATAGGACAGGGAGGAGGGCCAGGCTGGACCTATGGCATGTGAAGAAATCAAGTATTCAGTGTTTGCATTAATATGGAACACCTTAAGCAAAGCAGACATTAGTAGATAAGTGGAATTCCTGGTGCAGTTGATGATCAAATGTTTGATAAATACCATATTTTATCAATCACTTTTTATGATTTAGAGTAAACGCAACGACATTAAATGGCTTCACCCAACCACTAAGAGTGGAAAATGCTTATTATTTAATTCATATTTGCTGAAAAATATGAAATAGAAAAAAAAGAAAATATACAAAAAGAAACAGAAAATATACATGGGTGTGGGAAAAAATAGAGGCTAAAAATGAAGATAATTTAGGCAGCGATGCACATTTTTTAATTGTTTGTCATGTTTTAAAACCAAACTCTTCATTTGGTTTTGGGCTCTTTTTGGTTATTTAAAAAACTTCACACATCTTTAAGCTTAGATTTGAAATAACATTAAATTGAATAATAATCAATGATATTCTTCCAGCCTGTATGACATGTCTAAAAATGTACCAAATGTTTACCTGTGGGTTCAGGACCATGTCAAGAGGAGCATCTGGGACGACGATGAACAGCCGAGCCAGCTGTGCGTAGTGAGGCTTGATCCCTCGTCCCTGAGCGGGGGAAGGAATATACAAAGGCATATCAGAATTCAAACATCGGGTTGCAGGCTCCTTCGGTCCTCCTTGTCCAAGCACTTTGACCACTTTCTCAGGGCCAGAACTTAGGAAACGGCGCCCTCTGCTGTCCTCATACTCAAACCCAACAAAAGCACGAGCTACATCATCCCGTCTGCGCCCTCGGCCGATTCCTCCAGCACTGCCTCTCTTTCCAACAGGTGCTTTATTTGGTGCTGGCCATGAAGACGAGCTTCCATCAAGAGCCTCAAGGGATCCCGCATCATCTTCGGATCGACTTCGAATGACCACATCCCATGGTAAAAGGAAAGCAGAACCTGGGAGGAAGCCTGGCTGCTCTAAACCATTGAGGCTGTTGTAAGCTTTAGCCGGACCAAGTTTAACGAGGGACCAACTTGAGAATTTGGGCAAGAGCCCCTTTGGACATCCAGAATGAAGCATCCCAGGAAGATATTCCACAGTGGACGGCTGTCTGTCCACCAAACTCGGCCTCTTTTCTTGTCCTTCTGCCCCATCCCCATAGGTTCCAAGGCTGTCGGTTGACTGGCCCAAGCTTAGAGCGAGACTAAGGCTTGTGCTTTCACCAGGTGTGTGGGTGCTGGTTTCTTTCTCCTTTAGCCGATCCACTTCACTCAGTGGAGCTACCTCTCCATGTCTAGCAACTTCATCACTGGCTGGTGCGGGGTCAGGCGTGCTGGCTTGAAACACAGGGAAACTGATCCTTTCCAGTTTTCCACAGCATTTCTCTTCAAGCGTCTGCCAATGAATGATACAGCGATTAAAAGCAATATTCGGGCTTTTATCAGATACTTTAAATACGTAGTTTACAATGAGGAAAGGACAAGTCGTTTGTTAGAAAGACACTAAAGAACAAGATTCAGACATTTCTATAACTGGTGTTCAAACTCGTTGCCCAGTTAGGGTGGTTTTCACACCTCTGGTTCGTTTATTTGGTCCAGAGCAAGGGGAACAACTGATACACTGTTGCAATCGTTTGTAGATTTAGTCGTCATTCACACCACACTCTCTCTGGTCCGGAGCAGCTGAAAACAAAGCCAAGTGAACTCATACGGTGCACATAAGACTCTGTAAATGTTTCCTCGACTAAAAAAAAAAAAAACATATTTCATCGACTACTTTTCGATTGGTTAGAATGAATGCGCACATGGAAGTAAACAAAACCTGAAGACAGGGACAACACGAATAAAATGGACTGACTGCTGCTTGATTTTGACTCGTGGAATCTTTTACTATTCATGACATCATTTGTATTACTGGTTTATCATGCACGGATTACAAACTACTCCAAGTTTGACCTTGGCCTACCAACGCAGACAAACGCCGACCCATAATGCCACGCGCAAGGGAGTACAGTGGTTGTATTGGTTTAAAAAGCATGTGTTTGTTGTCTCAAATGTATTTAGTTTGAATCAGAGTTCAATCATGTTCTCAGCACATATGAACCACTCTAGAGTTCGTTTGGAACCGGTTCGAGACCACCTGCCCGGCCAGGTCTCGGGCTGTTTTTTTTAAGTCTAGAGTTCAGTTGATGCTTTTACACCTGCCCAAACGGACCGAACAAAAAGGGAAAACAAACTCTAGTTCAAATGACTCAAACTATATAAGTCAGGTAGTCAATCTAAGTCACCTGTAGATTGGATAATTTGGTCCCGACCAAAGTTAAACATTTGGTCCTTCTCCTCGTAAACGTTACTAATGCAAATGCAATCCAGTTACCAGTCCCACTGCCACTTTGAGGCAAATATTTTGGACTGGAATTTAGCAACAATGTTGTGTGCAGGCGTAAAGGACAATGATCTGTGCATGTTGCAGGTCTCTTCTGCCATAGATCATTTTCAAAAAAAGTAACTGAAATTGGAGGGATGGACAATATATTGTGGAGCTACTGGAAGATATGGTCTAGTAGCTGAAGTGTATGTGCATCTTGGAGTGATTGTGATTCTATTCATTTCTGAAACTACCTTTTCTTCTTGTTTGATGTAATATTTAGTAGGTGACAATTATCCTTTCTCACATTTTAAATCAAAAAGATAAAGTAATCTCTCTCCATCACTTAAAAAAAGATTACTTAAATCCAAATGTTAACACTGCCCCCTAGTGGATGCAACTCAAACTAGGCCTTGGCCTTCTAAGGGTGCTTTCACACCTGAATTATTAAGTTTGATTAAAACGAACTAGAGCCCTCTTTCCCTTTTAGTTCACTTCGTTCAGGCAGGTGAGAAAGCAACCACCAAAAGTGGAGTAAAAAGCAGTCCGAGACCTGCTAGATGAGGTGGTCTCGGGCTGGTCCTAAAGAAACACCAGAGCTGTTCGATTGCGGTGAGAACATGATCAAACTATTTAACAACCGCTCTGGTTGTCATGGAAAGTAGGGAGGAGGTGCGTACTTTTTTAGAAATCTGGTCTGATGATCACATTCTTCTCAGTTGTCAAAAATCCACAAGATGACACGGGTCAAAATCAAAAAGCGAGGTCTGTCCATTTTGAGTGCGCTTTGCCGGTCTACTGGTGTTTACGTTGTTTTACACTAACCAATCAAAAAGCAGTTGATACACGTGCGATGACGTATGTGACCGATGAGTGGCCCGTATAAAGTCACATGCCTCCATATTCATTACGTTAAACTAGTGTGGACCAGAGCGATCTGTGTGGTGTGAATGACGACTAAATCTCCAGAAGATTGCAACAAGGCATCAGATGCTTCTCTTGGTCCGGATCGAGTGAGTCTCGCTCCAAACCGGCTCAAGTTTATTTTCGTGTGTTTCATGATGGCTATAAAAAAAACAGGCGGGACCATGTGATTGACAGCTATGATTGACAGCCACAGAGAACTTACCGCACTGTTCACGTCGTGAGAAAGATTATTTACGCTGCCAACGATGTAATTCAGAGAAGTCGCTCTCAAATTCTTGTTTATAATTACAAAGTAAAATGACTGCGTGTGAGAGGGGCATAAGCGGAGCTCTAAAACCATGTTCAATCCTAATCAGGAAGTCATCAATGGCAGCCTCCTCTCCAGCTTGAGAATGGCTTCGTATTAGTCCAATGGCAATAGGCGGCGTCACGCCGTCCATCTTGTTTTGCAGTCTATGGTCCGGACCAAATTAAACATTCTAGAGGTGTCGAAGTGCCTTTAGATTTGAGGTCTCAAATCTGGTCCATTATATAAACAGTTTTAACAGTTGATAAAAACAAAAAGTGTAAAATATCTCGACATATATCGTATCACAGACATACAATCGAGGAAGACTGTATTATTACACCACTGGTGATGATGTTTGTACGAAGCTGGTTGTACCGTGTTTTTGTTTCACACACTGTATTGTTGCATGCAGTGACTGTTCTTTCTCGTCAATCAGTGAACAAAGTAGGTACGAAAATAACTAAACATACAGAAAAGCATGCAATTCGAGCCGTGCTGTTACAAAACATAAGCATGCATGAAATGTGTCTCGTTGGGAGTGTTCTGTGTTTGGTGGCCAGTGAATAGATGCAAAAAATCCTGACCTGATAGAAATCAAAGTTGGCAGCCTGAAGGTCAAAAGGGTCTTCTCTGGGAGACTGCTTCCTTCCACAGTTACAGGAACTTGTGGAGCGACCCCTGCTGTTGTGAAATAGAATAGGTGGGTTGTGGTCCATCTCAGGCTTCTCACCTGCAAGTAAAGAGAACAATGCTGGGAAATGATTTGGAGAAAAGTGCATTTCAGGGAAAAGTAATTATCAGTTAAATGTTGTGATTAAGAAAATTTGGCCAACATCTACATGCATTAAATTACAATTTTGAGAGGTATATTTGGTAAGCACAAAACAATAATTATTCCATTTTTTTATTTCTTGGATCCAAATAGACAGAGAAGAAGTCCTTTTTGTACTAAATCATTGTTTATGATTTGTGAACTAAATCATTGTTGAATTTCCTGTCTATGCATTTGTAACTCCTCCCCAACTTCCCACAGCCCTGTATGCTGCTCTCTCATTGGCTGCAGGTAATCACAGATGTCACTTCAAGTCAGAATGCAATGAATGGTTCTGACTCAGTCGCTCAGTTCATGAGCTTGTGATTTCAAAACCTGTCTGTGACTCAAAATCATGGCTACAATTGTTTTAGCCCAACCGCTTCCACTTCAATTTGGGCTTTCACCTAAGGTGAAGGGGTGTCCCAATTCTCTTTTTAAAAAAGCAAAGGGCTAATCCTAGAGATTGGTCACCCCACACTTCAAAATGAAGGGGAAAGATGGCTACCAACATGACCCAAGAGACCTAAAATGTAAATAATTTGGTCAGTCATATAAGTTTGAATATTACGAAAACAATTTTCATAAGAGTTTATGGTCTTTTTTTAATATCCAGATAAGTAAAATAAAGCGTCACACAATAGAATTTTGACAATTTTAGATTTCATTATATTTAAAAACTACATTTATTGACAGGTTCGTAGTGGTGTCCCAATTCACTGGCGTATATTGTCGACCCTTCCTCTCAGCCCTCATTTTCAAGAAGAACGCAAAAGTGAAAAATTAAACCTGCCTCCTGCCATGAACCTATGGGTGATGTCACAGACACAACGACCTGATAATGCCGAAATGGGGACTAGCAAATAAAAGCAATGACATATCAATCTTTACCTGGCTTTGGCAGCAGATGGAACTTATGGACGCAGTGCTGATCTGTTAGGCTCCGCTCCTCACAAAGCTGATGCCCATTACTCCAGAACTTGTAGCAATCCTCATGAAGCTGCAATGCGTACCTTTGAAAGGCAACTCCCCTGGCATGCTGGCTGTAAACCCTCAATGCTTGCGCCAGCTGATTCTTATGCACCGTAGTGGTGTAATTATGGGGCAAATTTGATTGGTATGCGCTATGAGCCAGGGGCAGGGCTTTTTGACACCTGTTTTCAGAAAACTTTGCATCCGCGTCGAGAAAACCCTCAAGGACTTTGAGCTGACCCTGCACCTTGAGGGAGATGTCAGCTACATCATCCTCAAGGTTCTCAATCATGACTTGATGAAGCTTGTTTGCGATATGCAACCACTTGCAATAACTGGGCAGCTCAAAGTGGGACGGCTGTGGATTGCGGCCTACGCTGTCATCAAATCCTTTTTTGGTCAAAACCAGTTCAACATGCTGCCAGAGAAACTCTTTTAGGCTGCAATCCACCAACTGTCCCCCAGACGAAAGACCTTCTACATTAAAAGACGGCTGTCTGTTGGAGTGCCTCATCTGTTGGTATCGCCTTTGCCCAGGAATGGGGATGGCACATTCATTCTCTCTCAGTGCACAATTTGAACGCAAATGTCCCAATATTGATCCAATTGGGTCCTCATCAGGTCCTGGCACTACATACACAAAAGCTTGGTTGGCAGGGACCGTAAAGAGACAATTGCTGCTCTGATTGGTCAACACCCGACTTTTCCTGAATATCCTATAAATCTGATCTTCCAGAGCATGCTGTAGTCTTCTTCTTGGGGAGTGTTTTTTAGGTTTATCCCCACCAGTACCATCATTCCCACCAACATTTACTCTGAGGGCCCCGTTCATATGGAACACGAATAACAGGCGTGGTGGGCATGGGCGGCAGTTTAGCTTCCATTCCTTTGATATCGGAGAGTCTTTGATGGCACCCCGCATCAGAGGAAGCGCTTTTTGACGTAACGCGTCCAAAGCGCGAAACATTCGGTCGTAAGTGACGTCGAACGAACATGTTGGGTGTACCAGAAGAAGAATGTGGCACAGGGAGAAAAGGAACAAGAGTTGTAAACAATGATCTTTTTCAGCTGCTTTCCAAAACTCATGGGCTTCCGCGTGACCCAAACTGGACGTCAGAGACTCGCACGCGCGGATAAGCCGATGGTTGTCTAAAACAGATGTTAAAACGAGATAAAGCACGCGGTTCTCCTGACTGAAATACGCCCGAATTGACGCTCCGCCGCCCGGACTGTCAGTGTCGTCGTTACCAAAAAGAGTGAAGATGTGTTTGTTCGCTATGGTGTTTATAAGAGAATCCTTAGCTGATCCGGGCTGCATTGCGCTTTTCCCAAATATGCCCAGAATGCAAACTCCATCGTCTTTGTCTGAGGCGTCTTCTGTTATTTCGGTTTGTAACAGCGCTCTAATGTTCATGGGCACCGCCATTTTTGCAGGTCACATGACCCAAGGATGCGTTCGAAAAGGCGTACATCATCTACTGATGAAGTGCAGCAAGCGGCGCAGTACCGCACGCACCCAACGTCTCAGTAAGAAAATACGCAATTGACGGAACAATTGACGTCGCTTCTTCTCCATCTGTTGGTGTTTAATGGCCATCTAAGATGTAGTTTAGATATACAGTACTATATATATATACACAGTATTTACACATTTTCAATCTTTTATTAGTATTAATTATTTTGAAAGGTTGCGTTTTCTATATTATTTTCACATTGTATGAATTCAGCTTAATTTTATGACATTTAATTTGATCATTTTTTTTCTTTTATTATGGGTTAGCGATTATGCTTATTTAATTGTATATACTTATATCTCATTTAATATATATATTCTTTAGATTATTCATGAGACTACAGAAGCTCATTGTCATGACACATAATAATAATGATCACAAATGATAATAGAATGCAATAGGGTCTTAAAGAGTCCTGTTTTTTGCTTTAAGAAAGGAGTATTTGTTATGACACCAGGAAATGATACATGGAGGTGCTGTTGATGCTTCTTCTTGGGGAAATTGTGAGCACTAGAATATCACCTGGTACCCCACTAATTTTTCTTTTTTTTTTTTTTTTTTGAAGAGTTCTTGTGAAGACACCAGGATGCATCTCTAGTGAGTGAGGTATCCTAAAAGGCACCAGAACCTCTTATAGTTGACTGTTCTTCGTGACGCTAATGTTCTTGGAAAATGTTTTCATGATGCCTTCCTGAAGAGTTCTCTTCAAGACACCTTGGGAAGTTTGTGGTAATACTCTTGAGGTTTGGGCCACCGCGACACCTCTTTAGAAAATGTTCTTGATGTCATTAGGACATTGAACTTTATGCTAAGGGGGCATTTTTGGCTAATTACACTTTTTGTTCCACTTGGATACCTTTCTAGCAGCATCTAGGATGGCACTAGGACCCCTTTTAAAGGTCAATATTTAGGTACAAATAATAGATGGAGTGAATTTGAAGCACTTTAGAATGGTGGACTGTGGTTATCTAGCTCATCATCTTAGCAAACATCATCTTACACAAGACATTCTGTCCAGGGATTACAGGGTGAATATCAGTCTCCCCAGTAACTACACTAACTGTGCTTGTAAGGAGTGGGCCCTCATGAAAGAGACTAGGTCTTGGGAGTTGTGTTGGAACCTGACCCAGACACTTTTCAATCTACTGCTTTTAATAAGAACTGTGAGAATTCACACTTTTTCTTCAAACTCAACAACCGACAGCAGTAATTCATGTCTAAGTTGGTTTGTTTATTAATATTGTTCTATTACAGGCAAAAAATATACACACTTAAGATAGAATAAACAGACTACTCTGTTAATTATCTATGAAAGTGCAAAGTTTCTGTTAAATGTTTCAGACAGGTACAAGTTCATGAAAATGTGTACAAAACATTAGAAGTTGAAGACAATTTTAGATGAACAAATGACTGACCCTTTCACCCTTCGACAAAGAGGTAGAGCTTCTTCTCTTCAACATAAACCTGACCAATCTGAGCAAAGAATCATTGATAGACAATAATAATAGATGGATACATCTTCACCAAAATATACACAAGTGAGAAAATAAAAATGAGGCAAGTGAATATTTGGACAAAATGGAAGCTTATGGATCTGTAGACAGTTGCATGAAGGTGCAAGCTCATACTTTACCTGAAAAGATCTTTATCAATAAAAATGTAATTTTAATAGTTAAAATTAATTTAAATATGAAACACCACACTATCCTTTCAATCCCATTTAAAATTGATCACCAAATATGCTTTTTTCATTTATAAAAGATGCTGAAAGTATTCATGTTTTTATCTCATCACCCATTGATTACTCAAGTGCGACTTTTTTTTGGGTCTTCCCACCAGTTTCATCTCCAGATAACGATACATTCAAAGATCTGCTGCTAGAATACTCACTCATACCAAACGCTCTGCTCACATATCACCTGTTCTGTTTAATCTTCTTTGGCTTCCTGTGGTGTATTGCATTAAATTCAAAGTTCTGCTGCTCACCTTTAAATATTTACACGGTCTAGCTCCGCCCATCTCAGTAATCTGATCATTCCATTAACTCACGCTCACTACGCTCATCTCACTCTGGACTTCTCCTAGTCCATCGGCACCGCTATCTTCTATAGGGGGCAGATCATTCAGTGGAAGCTGTGGAATTCCCTACCACGCTCAATCTGCTCCGTTAACCACATCACTGAATTTAAATCACTGCTCAAATTTCACTCCTTTATGCTACTGTAAATACCATCTTTACCTGCCTCATAAAACCTCCTTTATGTCTCATTGTGACCGTTTTCTGTCTTGTACATATAATGTTTCTCCCAAATTTGTAAAGGGTCCTTGAGCTCTGGAACGATACTATATAAATAAAATCTTGAACTGCAGTTCAGAATGGGTCGCAAGTGTTGTTTTTTTAGTGCAAAGATGCCGATGTGATACCTCAGCTTAACTCCAGCTTCGAGCGGCCACCAACAATGACACGTCAAAACGATGGATTTGTAGCAAGCATTTTCCTCAAGAAACTATGACATGTGAATCTGAACATAACAAATCAACACAGTTTGTGATTCAATCCCACTTCAGTGCAGGTATATGTGCATTGTATTGGCTGTTATTAGGCACTTATCTTTGATATTTGTTATCAAAAGCTACAACACACCCACACCTCAACCTAATCTGTGCAGCAGTACTGCCATTTTTTCACTTTTAAAAAATGATCTCAGGCAGACGAGACCCAAAACAGGCAGTGCTCAACGCCCTTTAAATATTAACATGTCCATCACCGAGAAAGAAGAACAAAGGAGATGATCACATTAGGTCAGCGATTATCGGTTTTTGAGAAATGTCATTATTTAATGATTATATAATAAAAAATAAGAGGAGTATCTGGTCGCTGCGGGTTTCTTGATTCAGCTGAAGGTTACTCTGCTGCAGATCTTTATTCACCCTCAAATGACCCAGAGAATCTCACGATTGGAAAAATCCTGTTGAAAAAGATAATTGAAAGACAATTACTTCATCAGTCACTCTAAAACTGTACTGTTAACTTAAGAAAGATACTGATGGTAATTCCCCTAAAACAAATCTTTGCTCTTGTTTCATTTACTTTTACTCTGTTATAGAGCAAAAGATTTAGAACTGTTTTTTTTAAGTAATTGAGAGAAAAGAAAATAAAAATAAAATAAATCGGTCTTATTTCCCTGCAGCTCAGACTGAGGTTGAGCAGAGCCAAGCTACCAGGTTTGTACCCAGATGAGTGACGAGATGGGGAAGCAGGTCACTTTGGGATAAGGTTCTAGAGAGGACAGCATGGGAGTGCACCATCTGCTCAGTGTAGGTCCTAGTGCCCCAGTGCAATGACTGCAAAACTACTGTATAGAAGCCATTTAGCTTTAGTTGACCCAATGGCAGGAAGATGAGATGCATAATCTATTTATTTAGATTATACCACAATTATGGCATTCTGTAAACAGATACACTTGCTTAGATAAGTCATCAATAAAGAAATAAAACTACAGAAATGCAGTTTGTCTGATTTAGAAGAGTTTTCATTCATCCCTACCCTTCGGGGTTAGGGGGATCTTCTGGTGCTAGTGTGACGGATAGAGAGAAGAAGATTCGTTCTTATTCATTTAAAAGGAGTACCCCCCACTTACAAATTTTTTTTGTTTGTTTAGTATTTTATTTTGTGCTTATCACTATTATCTTAGGAGTTAATAGAAGCGTTCATACAGTTCATGACCATACCTGTAGAGGGTAGTGGGGCGCTAATAAGGAGATCAACATCTTGAGTTCGGGGTCACATTAAAAACGAACTCAAGCAAGGCAATAACGTGTCTGTCTCCTTATCACATACAGGTGTCATTGCCTGTGTGTGAGTTGACTTGTGCCGGCGCAGATTCCCCTAGGTCTGAGGCCGGTAACACTAAAAACACCCCCCTTTTAGGATACCACACTCCTTAGCTCACTTATGACGAGAGGGTAGGGTCACAAGGAAACATATAAATTGACACTAGGGGGAATTTAAATTATTAAATTTAATAATTTAATTAAATTTTTAGAGATTGTGGAATGCTGTGGGTGTGTTCATCATATGGATCAGTTTGGTTCTGATCTCTACTTTCTGACAAGCTTTAAGCCACTGAACCTAAAGGCACAGATATATGGCTACATGCTGACTGATTATTGTGCCTAGAGTCTGTGATGGAATTCACAAATCATGATGTCTGCTGGTGAACAGAAACTCTGTTATTTCCTCAAACAAAGAGCAGCATCACAGAGAAGACGTGCTTGATGTCTAAGTATGATGAGCTCCCTGAGTTCTTGGAGGTGAAAAATCAGATAATGCTGAGCTTGAACCAAAATTACTCATTCAGATTACTGTGTAACATTGGTTCGAAGGTGCGTGTATTCATATCACAGCCAGTTTGCACTACAGTTTGTTTAGAAGTGGCTGGCGAGAAACTCCATCAGAATAATCTCTTATCAGTTCACTTCTCATCTTGAGATGACAACATGAACATTCTAAGCCAGGGGTCTCAAACTCAATTCCTGGAGGTCCGCAGCCCTGCACAGTTTAGCTCCGACCTCAACTAAACTCGTTAGATCCTTCAGACTGTTTGTAAGCTTCAGGTGTGGATCTCTCTGAGCAGGGTTGGAAGTAAACTCTGCAGGGCTCTGGCCCAAACTGAGTTTGACACCCCTGTCCTAAGCCGTCGACCAATCAGAGCAGTGAAAAATCTCTTGCTGCGTGAAACAGATTGTTTTAAAGACAGTAAAAAATATATATAGTAGTATTGAAATATTCTTTACAACTACCATTTTAAAGGGTGTAGTATCGGGTGACATCACAGTTTTGAGCTAAAGATTCGGTTGAAGAAAGAGCTTATTTCAGCATCTCAGAGTCTATTCTTTAGTATCGAAGACTAAAACTCGATACGCACAGCACTTTCACATGTAAAACCCAAAATATATGTTCCTCCATTTTAGAGCAGTGTTACACTCTGCATGAAAGGTTGTTTATAATGACGATAAAGTTTTATTTTGAAACTCTAAAATCACCATTGGCAGATATATGAAAATATTAAAGTATTTAAAAAAAAAACACTCAAAATCTTTTCTATTAAACCTAGGAGCTGAAGCTTCAAGAAAAACTATATATCAAAAATTATATCAAGCGTTTTTAATTAATGTACACAAATGACTATTTTGCAATTATGGACTAAACTACAAGGGTTTCCATATAAAGAAAATTATAATATTATCAAATGGAATTTAGAGGCATTTAAAAACAATTTTTTCAGATTGAAAACTACAACATATCAAACATCCAGCCTGACATTGAGAACATGAACACAGATTTGTTTCAAGCACAAGCTATAGGTGAAAGAATCAATGTATATTTCTTTGTGTTTTGAGAAGTTTGCAATAACAAATTATCGGGAAATTTTTTATCAAGAACCATTTGTAGCATATTCTGCCTGTGAGCAAGTGCAGAAGGCAGAAGACAAGAGCAGAACCAACGGAGCAGGAGGCCAGGCTGTGACCCAGCTTAACCCAGTTTTGTTTATTTAAATAAAACTTCTGAAAATCATTTCTAATTCAATTTTCAAAAACAGGCATGTGGTGATCATCCATGACAAGGGAGGAGTTAAAATCCCAAAAATATCATTTTATTGTTCTGTCAGCTCAAAGTTATGAGATGAAAAAAATGGAGCCATTTAGTTATTTTCAATGCAAATATCACATCACCAATCCTAAAACTGTTCGACTGCGTCACTCTCATGCTAGAAAACAAATCTGCAGCAAAACAAAATTAACTTAAACCAAGAATAAACTATACTTACAAAACTGTGACAAGAACAAAGTGCGGATCAGCCTTTATTTCAGAGAGTATCTTCTCTCCTGAATCTCTGAGATTATTATTCGTCATATCCAGTTCTTTCAGGTGTGAGGGGTTTGATCTCAGAGCTGAAGCCAGAGCTGCACAACCTTCATCTGAGACACAACAACAACTCAACCTGTAAAAAAAGAACCATCTTTTCAGTCTCTCTGTTTTCACAGTAAATGTCAGAGTAGTTTTAAAGTAAGGTCAAATCTTGTGTTTGGCATCGTCTTGTTTGGGAGATTGAAATACATCAGACTGTCAGGAATCCTCGTTTAACCTGAAGACACTCAACAATCCCATAACTCAAACTCACCTGTTTCTGATGAGGTCACTTACCCACGCAGCCAATCACCAGCCGTCTAACCCCTAGTTACCTGTTCACTCATCCCTCACCACTATCCTGACTCAGAAGAACTTACCAGATCACAGCAGAAAACGCTCACTCAGCAATTATCCAGTAGAAGCATGATACAGCTCATGTGGTTCCAGTTCCTCAAGCACATGCCCCTGTGTTTCCATGAATACACCTAACTGAGGAACGTAATTATAAACCTGAACTTTAATGTGAACAGCACCTCTGTTCGTAAGTGCTCAAACCACCTGTGTGATCCAGTTCTGGTAAAAATGATACTGAAGAACAATCTAATAACGATTCATAATTATCTTCATGAGCTTCCTTTAATTGTATATCAGAAAAAAATCATTGGGCTCCATCATTTATTAACACCACAAAAAGAAGTTTTAAACGCTGTGATGCTCACCTCAGTTTCTCCAGTTCACAGAGAGGATCCTTCAGTCCATCGGAGAGTATCTTAACTCCTGAATCTCTGAGATCATTATGAGTCAGATCCAGTTCTTTCAGGTGTGAGGGGTTTGATCTCAGAGCTGAAGCCAGAGCTGCACAACCTTCATCTGAGACATGACAAGATCTCAACCTGTGAAGCAAGAGTATAATTGTCTCCTGAACAGGTTCTGAATAAACAATTATAATATCTGCCAGCGTTTCATCAGTTCATCCCTCCTTAGTCATTAAATTGAGTTTTTCCTCAAAAATTTAAATATAGACTTTGTTTCAAGCTTAGCTTTTCATAATGATTATTTATATTTGTGTTCTTTAAAAAGATAAAAGGCAAACTGTCTGCAAAACAGTAAACCATAACAGCAAAAATAAATTGT
This sequence comes from Danionella cerebrum, assembly GCA_007224835.1. Classification (NCBI taxonomy): domain Eukaryota; kingdom Metazoa; phylum Chordata; class Actinopteri; order Cypriniformes; family Danionidae; genus Danionella; species Danionella cerebrum. The sequence continues at coordinate 47,127 of SRMA01025371.1, forward strand.
TGCTGACTCAGTTTTTTATTTATACATTTTTCCTGTAAATCTCATAAAAGAACTGTCTGAAACAAACAGAGTAAATTAAGTTTTACAATAGAAATGTCTAGGTGTAACCCTTCGTTCCCTGAAGATGAGTTGAATGTCGGGAATGACTTTCCCTGGGGGTGAGCAGGCAGAATTTATGATGAGGAAATTGTTTTGGGGCATAGGTGATTAGCAATCAGCCGGGTATATAAACCAGGCGTGAACCTATGCTCATTCTACGATTTTTCGAAGAGCCGAACCCACTTACCTCAGATCATCCACCTGGCTGATCATCAGATACATCACTGTTGCCTCCTTCAAGGAACAAGGGGTTATGCAAGGCTTTCCCTTTCAGTTGATTACGAGGACACATGCCAGGAAACGGACTGATGGGAACCCCTTTTAAAATACACCATGCCCAAAGACCTTCCAGACAGGCCAACACTAAGCTTAAAAAAAGTTAGCAATTTAAGGTCAAATAATCATTGAAGGGGAATTCACTCAACAGGTCTGGCTGAAGATGCCTGAAGTTGTCACCTATGCAGGTGCCAGAGTGAAACCACGGAAGTAGCAGCTGCAATGTTCCAGGAACCTCTGAAATGGTTCACCCTCAGACTCAACTGGATGTTAGCAACCTTCCCCAGGTGTTGGATCAACTGGTCTCAAGACGAGGCTAATAAAAGGCAGTCATCAAGGTATTCCGGGATGCAAGGGACGCCCTCACGACCTTGAAAATGGTGCGAGGGGAGAGGGCAAGACCAAAGGGCAGAACCCAGTACTGGTAGGCTCTCCCCTAAAACAGAACCTAGGAAGGGTCTCCGGAACCACGGCTACCAGGAAGTACGCATCCTTCAGGTCTAACCAATCCCAGTAAAAGAAAACATTGTTCGACGGGTGAAAGCTAAACTCAACACATTTTGAGAGTACTTCTGTTGGCAGTCCGGACCACCAGACGATGAGATTGAAGTGCAGAGACAGAAGAGCAGGTAGGAACTACGGGCCGAGAGGGCCAGTTGGTGATGAAAACAAGTCAGGTGAAAGAGCAAGGTCTCTGAAAAGGCAGGGCACTGAGTCCCCCTTCTTGGTTATGCGGGCTGATGGTTTGCTGGAGTAAAGGGTGCTAGTGAAAGGGCCATGCTGCAGCATGTGAGCTCAGTGCATGGACTCAGTCAGACTCAGACGCTCAATTCCAATAAGAAATGTTGGGAGAATAAAAACCACTTGGAGCTCTGGTTTATGGAGTTTGTTAAGGCATAGTCTTATGGGATAATTAGACGAGGTGGGATAAGACTGCAACCAAACAATATATAGGGGAGAGGGAAGAATAGGAAGCATGAAGAGAGGTGTGGGACCTTACAAGCTCAAACTCATTGGGGGTGTGGCAATAGTCAAGACGAGGAGCAGGAGGCATGGGGACATCTGTGTACTCCCTCCTTCTAGTAACGCATCTGAGCGATACAGTCACCGTTTGAGAGAGCCTAAGCTTAATCTCAAACAAAATGGAAAATGCAACTAAAAACCCATTCAAATCGGAGAGGGTGAGAATACTACTAATAGTCCAACAATAAAAGCCTCTGGTGGCCAGAGGAGGTGGAGACAACAAAGTGAGGGAAGAGCTTGGAGCAGAGTAAGGCAGAGCATCAGGTTTGGAAACCTCCCGAGAGACTCTTGAAAGCTTCTTCCTTCTCCATCTGCGCTGGGACCATGACAATGCCAGTCCTGTTGGTGGAGGAGAGGAGCTAGCCCTAACTAGACATGTGCCGGTATAAGATTCTGATGGTATGATAAACTTGGATATGATAAACTTGTTTCTTCGGCGACCTTAAACTTAAACTATCACTGAGTCTTGCGTGCTGAGGATCACGTGCACAATCACATGCACAAGCCTGCCAGTACTAGCCACTCCAGGTGCGCACACACGCGCACGCCTGCCCACACACAGCCTTGTAGAGAGTGCTGTGCTTTCACTTTGACGACAGAAAAAAAATACACATATCATAGAAAGTTTATCAGTTTTTTATATGTGGTTTTGAAATCGCAGTAAACGGTAACAAGAACTGGTAGATGCTGTGATGCTCACCTCAGTTTCTTCAGTTCACAGAGAGAATCATTCAGTCCATCAGAAAGTATCTTCACTCCTGAATCTCTGAGATCATTATCAGTCAGATCCAGTTCTTTCAGGCGTGAGGGGTTTGATCTCAGAGCTGAAGCCAAAGCTGCACAACCTTCAGCTGAGACACGACAACGATACAACCTGTAAGGAATGGAAATTTTATTTGTAAAACAAATATTTGTGCACACTGCCAAGTTCTTTACAAAGAATAAAGACAGATCAGAGATAAAACAGACATTAAAACAATCCAGGATATAATAAGGCGAGGGATGAAACATTGTAAGCATTGAATTTGTTTTGTTCATTATTCTTTCTTGTTTGCTTTAGTTTATATTCTATGTATGCTTTGACGTCAAGCTGTGTTTCTATAAATCTGAAACTCTGCGCAAAAAAGGAGTTCGCACTGTTTGGGCCAGTTTTGTGCGTACGCGCTCTTTATAAATGTGGCCCCTGAGGATTGGAATTATGTGCTCCAACTTTCCAAAGTTCTGGTCAGGATCCATACTGAACGAGCTGTTCACTGTTTTCTTTTTTAAAGAGACCAGTGAGGAAACCACTGCATTAGTCCAGTCTGGACTAGTTTTACAAGCATCTAATCCTTGTAATATTTCAGAGATAATAATACTTGGATTTAATTATTGCTTGTACGTGAGTGGTGAAGCTCAGATTCCAAAATCCTCCTGAGAATCTAAACCTCATTTTGAGTTCACCTTGAGAACCTCCACTTTGTTCCCAAAAGCAACTAATTCGGTTTTCTCTTTATTTATCTGAAAAAAGTTTGTTCCCCTTTTTACAGAAGGAATTTATGGTGCCATATTCATTTTGATAAAGGGTTAAGTAAATCTGAGTGTCATCAGTGTAACAATGTCCCTACCCCCCGACCATCTGTCCAATCCGGCAGCTCTATATATCGCTGAAAAGCTTTGAATCTGAAGAAGCCAATGATATCAACCATTTTGAGACTGACATGATCCCCAACGAATCACACGACGCGGAGTGTGGAGAGATGTACTCTTACGCACGGGGAGTGTTTCCATATTTGGTCATGTTATTGCGAGCACAGAGCTACAGAAAAGAGCCAAAATGGAGTTTCCGCGAAGCTATCGACCGGACATAACAACAAACGGACTTTTATCGCTATGGAAATAACTTTTGTTGAAAAAACAGCAAAGGTAAGACAAGATTTACATGCTTGCTTGGTTTTTGAAGGCATTTTTTTCGGGGAACTTTCGCTCCCTGCTCTGAAATACTTTGCGCCATGTAAATGAGTTACATATCGCTGGTTTCTGCTGGTTGTTAGCTTTCATTTGATGCCATGGTTTTGGTGTTTCCGTTTATATTGTAGATACATATCGCACATAAACAAAAACGTGGTCATGAATTATACTCCGGACATGTTGTTGTTTATTTGCATGGCGTTCGAGCTGTGGTTAACGGATATGAAATTGAATTAGATACGTTTTTAGAGGAGTTTCTGCTGAGCACAACGCAATGTAATATGTGTGGGTTACTCTCAGGGTTAGTGAGCTATGAGCGGAAATGTAATGGACAAGGAGGCAAGTCACTCTCGGGCTTAAGAGGCTAAGCTCAGGAACTGATTTAATGCTTTTTTACATTTTCAATGATTTTTCCAAAAAAGGGAAATTTACGATTGTACAGTACAATTTTGTAGAATTTCCCTATTTATGACTACTTTAACTATTGAAGGCTTTAGAACCTTTGGAAAGATTGCCAGTTCAAGGCTAGTGCTAGTGCCTGTGCTTATGTGTGCTTAAAAGCTGACTAGAGTCCCTTTTGACTGTAGAACAGAAGAAATGAAAAGAGTCAGAGAAAAAAGGAAATTTAAATAAAATATAAAACACAGTAAATTCAGAACAATCACATTAATACATATTAGCAATTGGCTCTAATATATACACACGAAACAGAGTGTTTCAACAAAAGTATAAAAAAAAAAACATTTTGACTTTATTATACCTGCAGGTAATCTTTATTCAACCAAACAACCAAAATCTGAAGGAGGAGAAGGAAGATGTTAATGTTTTAAAATCAATCTCACCTCAGTTTCTCCAGTTCACAGCGAGGATCCTTCAGTCCATCAGAGAGTATCTTCACTCCTGAATCTCTGAGAGTGTTCCATGACAGATCCAGTTCTTTCAGGTGTGAGGGGTTTGATCTCAGAGCTAAAGCCAGAGCTGCACAACCTTCATCTGAGAAACGACAAGATCTCAACCTATAGAGAAGAACCATATCTTCAGTCTTACAGTTTAGGATCGACAGCTTCTGCCCCTGGCCAGGGATAACCCTATTATATTGGGAAAGTCACGCAACACTGTAGAGAATAGCTATCCCAGTGAGCAACCAGAAAGAAAGCAACCCTCTACCCAAAGGGAGGGGTGCACAGAGATCGCATTGAGGCCTAAAAAGTGATTCTGCCACACATCATCGTCCTGTGGGGAGGCAGGGACAGAAGCATCGTTCCCTGCCTAAGAGGGGAGGGAACAGAGGGGCATCATAGCAACCACCGGTCTGGAAGTTGTGTGATGTGAGCTGGACCCTAGACCCAGACCCCTCTGTCTGGGTCAGGCACTCTGGCAAAACCCAGACAGAGCCTTCAAGATAACCGTGAAGATGGCTCTGCCCTCTGCATAAGAGGGGCTCCTCGAACAAGTCCTCAAAGGAGGGAACCTCAGCAGAGGGCAATCTCATCCAGACCTTATGTCTGTTTCCTGATTGTGGAGACCTCGCCGTAAGTTATCCACGGCGACACCGAACAGGCCATCTGAGGACACAGGAACCTCCAGGTCTAACCACAGGTGGCATTCCTGGCCCACAGGAGTGAACATTGGGCAGCCACTGTTCGATTTGGCTGACTTCGACTCTAGAGGGGTGGTATCAGGGGCAGATTGCAAGTTGTCTGTGGACTTGCGTGGCGGGACTCAGAAGCTTGACCTGTAGCCGGAAGCTTTTGTCATGGCTGCAAATGAAAACCTTCCCGCTTTGGAGAAGACGTTCTGCAAAACAGTCAGGTCTCTGTTCACACACACGATATATGCGGAAATGGCGAGTACAGGGTTATCCCCTAGCTGCCAATCACAAAGGTAGTGAAGGGGGAGGAGCAAGAATTTCTTCTAGGCAGGGGAGCCTGCCAGAATTCACAGCTCCTCATGTATCTCTAGGAAGAAAGATACTGGATGTACACAGGGAACTGGGTTCTGACTGCATCCCTGAATAAGAATGAAGGTAAGTTTCCCTGGGCTTAAATACCCAGTTGATTCCTATCAAATCACCACTAAGATCCAGGCAAGAAAACAGTGTTATTTAAAAAATATATAAACATTCATTCATTTTCCTGCCCACTTATTCCCTTTCGAGGCAAGATGTGGGGGTACACCCTGGACAGGTCGCCAGTCCATCGCAGAAAATATAAACAATTCTCTTTAATAGTGAAGCTCTTTAATGTACCTTCTAGCAGTACCGATGTCCTAAAAATATACATCTGCTTCACTCTGAGTGATCAAAAAAGGCTCACAGACCTTATCTCGACAATGTAGTGACTCAATTTGCATCACGTGACTGTATATCGCAAGTCAAAGTTCCTCCCAGCTGGACTTCCTAGTTCACAGCCGAAACTTCACAGTTCCTGTCTGGTGGAATTCTCTTATCGTCCCAATCCGGAAATCTGAGTCACTTACTACCTTCAAAAAGCAACTAAAACTCTATTTGAGAGCTACAAACAAAATAACAAAAAAAAAAGATTTATTTTCTGTATAAACTCTAACTTCTTCTATGTGTATGTCTTGATTAATCCCACCTTGTAACAAACTGCTTATGTTTACTCCCGAAATGTAAATCGCTTTGGATAAAAGCATCTGGTAAATAAATAAATGTAAATGTCTCTGAAAGACGCCTTTTTGGTTATGTGGTCTCTCGAATGTGCTGTCTGATTTACATTTCAATTAGACCCTCCCTTGGGAGGGAACTTAGATCTGAAGAATATCTAGGCAGAACGCGGAAGGAGTTTGGGGCTTCTTCGATCAATGACAATGCTAATAATAAACAATCATCTTATAAAAATATGGAATCAGATGAGAATTTTATTCAATAATTAAAGTTCCCACAAGCTCTGAAAGACAGAACAAAGCTGAAACCTTCATCCATGGTTGAAACCTGTTTTTGGACCAACTTATTTATCGACCTCCTTACAAGTTCATTCATCTGTTTATGAACACCACAAAAAGAAGTTTTAAATGCTGTGATGCTCACCTCAGTTTCTCCAGTTCACAGAGTGGATCCTTCAGTCCATCGGAGAGTATCTTCACTCCTGAATCTCTGAGATCATTATCAGTCAGATCCAGTTCTTTCAGGTGTGAGGGGTTTGATCTCAGAGCTGAAGCCAGAGCTGCACAACCTTCATCTGAGACACGACAAGAACTCAACCTGTAGAGAACCAACTGAAGTAGCTCAGTTCAGGATGTCCTCTATGAGTTGACACATATACATCTATTATTATATTTTTTTATTATATTTATTATTAATTTAGAAAGGGTAAATAAAAACTAATGAACTTAGATACCCTGTGATACGAAATCAATCTGTTTCAGGGTGACGTTCGTATCTTGAACATTTTGTATCTCAAAGCAAGTTTTACATGTAAAACACCTAATCTATGCAATGGCTCTCAGAAACAACAGTATAAGTAGATGAAAAAAAATGGAAAACCAGGGGAAAATCAGGAAGCGTTTCTTCAATCCTTAAATCTACACATTGTTAATATAATAAATGATAGTAAAACAGAATCAAAATACGTAATAGTTACACAAATGTGAAACCTTTCCTTAAGAGTGAAGCTATTTGTCGGAGGAGGTGGAACGAATGGCAGAAAACATTACGGCACCACGATATTTCATGAATTACTAACACAAACACGGTTCTCCTTCTCTCTCAGCCTCTCTCAGCCTTCTCCATCTCTTGTCATCCCAGCTGGGCTTCTTGTCTTTTGTCCGTCTGCAGAGACTCTCACTATCCTGCTCTCTAAACAAAAGGAACTATGGATCTGATCAACTGGTCTCTAAATGCAATTGACACCATTTTCTCGACGAGGAGCGTGGGTTCGGGGGAACCCACCTGTCCTGCTGGAACTTATGCTGCTGGCTACACGATGGACTCCTGGTCGAAGTGAAGGATCGTGTGCCTGGCTGCTCTGTCCCTGGAGGATGTCGAAGACATCTACATAATTGGAACTGTGATTACTGGGATTCTGCTGATTGGAATATGTGGAGCTCTCGGCTATCGGCGATAATCAAAAGCGGTCAGTGCTCAAAGCCCCACCAAGCTGACCGACTGGAATGGAATGCTGACTGGACTTAAAACTGTCGGGACTCTGTAACGGTCTGTGACCGCAAACTGGATTTCATCATGGAAAGGCTGGCAGAAATGAAACGCAAGTTGGATAATCTGGAGACCGGGGAAAGACTCTAAAATCTGGAAATTTACTGCTTTTGACCTAAATTAACTTATTACCTGGCTTCCCTTATCTCCTCTGGCCTTGGAGGCCACGAAGAGGAGTCTAAACATCCCCCTTGCATAGCCCGATAAGAGAGTGTCTCAGAACCCTCCCCCGCATCCACTTATCTCCACCAGCTTTTTCCCCACCGCTGTAATCTGACGGGTCATTAGTACAGTGCCATCTGGCTGCAGGAAAATGCCGGCTGCGGACTGCAGCGGCTACACCACTTCCCCGACCCCTACCTCATCCTGCGATGTTCTTTTCCTGTATTTTTCAATGTGCTTGATTTGCAAATGGCTTTTTTTAACCTGCTCCACAGTGCTCTTTTTTTTGAAGGACAATGCGTAAAAGGCTCTTTTTTAAGCTAATTTACCTAATGTATATCCATTTCTCTGTTTCTCTCTAAATATGCTACCTCTCAACACTGGCCTGTTCCCACCCTGTCTATGTCTGTGGCCAGAGGGGTCCCATTACGCTACATGTAGCAGTGTATGTGACAAATAAAGGCTATCATCATCATCATCATCAGGTGACATCCGATACCAATGAAACCACATCTCCTATAACATGATCAGATCGGGACACAATGGCAGGTGATGATAAAGTCAAAAGATAATAATAAAAATACAATAAAATAAGAGATTCAGCATTTGGAGACGGAGGGACTTTTGCAAGAACATCTTTAACCTCAGACTTTATTCAATCTTTAGTTAGAGAAACATAAGAGAATAGTTCAACAAAACATGAAGAAGAAGGAAGATGTTGATGTTTTAAAATCAAGCTCACCTCAGTCTCTCTAGTTCACAGCGAGGATCCTTCAGTCCATCAGAGAGTATCTTCACTCCTGAATCTCTGAGAGTATTTCCAGACAGATCCAGTTCTCTCAGGTGTGATTTGTTTGATCTCAGAGCTAAAGCCAGAGCTGCACAACCTTCATCTGAGACACGACAAGATCTCAACCTGTAGAGAAGAACCAACTCTTGTAATTAATTTTATTAATGTGACTGTAGTTTTCACCACTTCAAGACTCAGTCATCCCAGCTCTTGATTCACTAGCTCTTAGAACTCTCTGACTATTGCTTCACCAAGAAATAAAAAATACAGAAAGCTTTATTGAACATTGTTCACCACTTAAACCCAGTTACAGTGAGGAACACTGTTGGAAGAATCAAAGGGTTTTAATTCTTTAATGCTTCAATGTTTTATCATTTAACAATGTTCTCTATTTAATGTGTGAAAATGTTTTTCACTACACTCTGGAAACATGAGGAATCTGTTGTTTGTACTTTTTGTAACCCCTAAGTGTACATGTTTTTACTATCTGTATACAAACACTCAAATCGCAGACTGGGGTGTCAGCATATACCAAATGATCTTTTGCCCATGTGGCGTAAATGCTTATCCTCTGTGTATAAATAAAGGAGCATGGCACTGAGTGCTTGAGTGGAAACTTGAAAGCAATCCCCGTGCTGTTGCCCCCAGCCTGGGCTGGCGAACGAGGCAGAGGGTCTCCGGACCCAACAAACACTTCCAGAAAAATTTGTTCTAAGAATAAAGTATCCTGACCTCAGCCAATGACATCGAGGGTAAGGGTGACCGCTGCCGCTCACACCCCTCCTGGAGGAAGCTTAACACTAACCCACCACACCACACATTTCCCCTTGGGGAAGGCACCGATCGAGGTACTGACCCAACTTTCAAGCATAGTGGCCTCAATGGTTTCAACTACCAAAGCCAGTAGGAACCCAGGGTCCTTCACTGACAGTTAATCCAGACGTGAAGGTTCCACAAGTCTGGACTCGGATGCCTGATGCCCTCTCCCTGGGTGAGCAGATCGTTCCACAGGGGAGGTACTGTCATGAGGGTGGAAGGTTCTAAGAATCTTCCATTTTTCAATTTAGTTTAGAGAAAATGATTTACCAAAATCTGAAAGAGATTAAAGATGTTAATGTTTTAAATCAATCTCACCTCAGTTTCTCCAGTTCACAGAGTGGATCCTTCAGTCCATCAAAGAGTATCTTAACTCCTGAATCTCTGAGATCATTTTCAGACAGATCCAGTTCTCTCGGGTGTAAGGGGTTTGATCTCAGAGCTAAAGCCAGAGCTCCACAACCTTCAGCTGAGACACCACAAGAACTCAACCTGTAGAGAAGAACCAAAGATTTACGGCTGTGAATCTTGTGAATGACGCCTATCTCAAAGCATATCTATTTTTAGAAATTAGATCAAATAAACTGTTCTGTAAACACCAGATCAAACACTGAGTGGAGAATAATACAAACATTATATTAAATTAAGGAAAGACAGAAGCTTTTGAAGACTCTCCAGCTCATTCTGCTTGGATCTGTTTAGGTTTATCGGTTGATTGTTTTCAGAGCGACTTACTGAACTGATCTGGATTCTTTAATCACCGGCAGCAGCTTCTGAAGAGCTTCATCTGCTGTAGATCCAGCTCCAATAAACTGATTCAGATCAAAACTCTCCATCTTCTTCTCTGATGTGAGCAAAACATAAACTAGAGCTGACCACTGTGAAGAGGAGAGTTTAGTTTTCTTAGTTTCTCCAGATCGCAGATAATCTTGGATCTCCTTCATCAGGGAATCATCTCCAAGTTCATTCAAACAGTGGAAGAGATTGATGGATCTCTCTGGAGAGTCAATGCTCTTGATCTTCTGCTGGATGAACTCAACTGTTTCCTGTTTGTTAAAGGAGCAGCTTCCTATCTGTGTCAGTAGAGCTCTTAAGAGAATCTGATTGGTCTCCAAAGATAGACCCAGAAGAAACCGCAGGAACAGATCCAGATGTCCATTCTTACTCTCCAAAGCTTCGTCCACAATTCTCTGATGCAGGCCCAATAAAGGATTGAGTCTCTTCCAGCAAATATCTTTCATGATGTTATTACAGTTGTTTATTAAAGAGTTGTGGACAAACAAAGCGGCCAGATGTTCCTGAATGCTGAGATGAACGAAGCAGAAGACTTTCCCCTGACACCAGCCAAGCTCTTCTTCTCTGAAGATCTGAGTGCACAATCCTGAGTAAACTGATGCTTCTGTCACATCTATGCCACACTCTCTCAGGTCTTCTTCATAGAAGATCAGGTTTCCTTTCTTAAGCTGCTCAAAAGCCAATTTCCCAAGTCTGAGGATCATCTCTTCATCTTCGAGGCTCTTCTCATAGTGCTTCTCATGTCTGATGCTGGTCTGGATGATCAGGAAGTGTGTGTACATCTGAGTCAGAGTCTTGGGGATCTCCACACTTTCCACTGGACTCATGATCTTCTCCAGGACAGTGGCTGAGATCCAGCAGAAGACTGGGATGTGGCACATGATGTGGAGGCTCCTGGAGGACTTCAGGTGTGAGAAGATTCTATCAGCTAATCCCTGATCTCTGATCCTCTTCCTGAAGTACTGCTCCTTCTGAGAGTCGGTGAAGCCTCGCACCTCTGTCACTCGATGGACACACTCAGCGGGAATGAGATCAGCTGCTGCTGGTCTGGAGGTGATCCAGATGAGAGCAGAGGGCAGCAGATCTCCTGAAATCAGCTTCATCAGCAGCACCTCCACCGAGGCTGATTCAGAGATGTTCCACGCTCTCCGATCGCTCTCAAAGTTCAGAGATAGACGACACTCATCCAGACCATCAAAGATGAACAGGACTCCAGATCCAACGCTGGAGATGTCCATCTCTTTAGTTTGAGGGAAGAAGATCTGCAGCAGATCCGAAAGACTGAGCTCTCTCCCCTTCATCAGGTTGAGCTCTCTGAAAGGAAGTGGAAATATGAGCTGGACGTCCTGATTCTCCTTCCCTTCAGCCCAGTCCACGATGAACTTCTGCACAGATACTGTTTTTCCAATGCCAGCGACTCCTTTTGTCAGCACAGCTCTGATCGGAGCTTCGTCTCGTCCAGGTAAAGCTCTGAAGATGTCGGAGCAGTTGATGGCTGTGTCCTCTGCTGTTGCTCTCCTGTATTGAGTCTCAATCTGTCTCACCTCGTGCTCATTATTGATCTCTCCACGGTCACTCTCTGTGATGTAGAGCTCTGTGTAGATCTCCTTCAGGAGCGTTGGGTTTCCTCTGATCCCAGTTCCCTCCGACAGACTCTCAAACTTCTTTAGCAGCTTTGATCTGAACTGAGTTTGTAGCCCGTTGCTGTGAAAAAAAAAATAACTGAATGATTAAGTGAGTATGCATCGTTGTCTTTCAAAGGTGTTCTCTTCAGACAAGTAAAGTACAACTCATAGGTAGAATTTCTATTAATTTCGGTGCTTCTTTTCCTTTTGGCTGTTCCCAGTTTAGGGGTCGCCAGAGTGAATCATCCTTTTCCACCTAACTCTGTCCTCAGTATCCTCTACTCTTGCACCAACTAACTTTATGTCCTCTTTCAGCACATCCATATATCTCGTCTTTGGCTTTCCTTGACCTCCTGCCTGACAGCTTCATCTCCAACATCCTTCTACCAATATAACCACTATCCCTCCTCTGCACATGTCCAAACCATCTCAACCTGGCCTCTCTGACTTTGTCTCCAAAACAACCAACCTGAGCTGTCCCTCTGATGGGCTCGTTTCTAATCTTGTCCATCCTCGTCACTCCTAAACTGAACCTCAACAACCTCATCTCTGCCTCTTGCTCTTTCACACTGCTACAGTCTCTAACCCATACATCATCGCTGCTCTCACTACTGTTCTGTATACCTTTCCTTTGATTCTTGCTGACACTCTTCTCCACCCACTCCAACCTGCCTGCACACGGCTCTTCACCTCTTTTCCATACTTCCCGTCACACTGGACTGTTGACCCCAAATACCTAAACTCCTGCACCTTCTTGACCTCAGCCTCCTGTAACCTCACTGTTCTATTTCCCTCCCTCTCGTTCAAACACATGTATTCTGTCTTACTGCTACTGACTTTCATTCCTCTTCTTTCTAGAGCTGACCTCCAACTTTCCAGGTTTTCCTCCACCTGCTCTCTGCTCTCACTACAAATTACAATGTCATCTGCAAGCATCATTGTCCACGGAGATTCCTGTCTGACCTCATCTGTCAACCTGTCCATCACCATAGCAAATAAGAAGGGACTCAAAGCTGATCCTTGATGTAGCCCCACCTCCACCTTGAACTACTTTGTCTGACCTACAGCACATCTCACTGCTGTCATACTCTTCTCATACATATCCTGAACTACTCTGATGTACTTTTCTGCCACTCCTGACATCCTCATATAGGACCATAGCTCCTCTATCGGTACCCTGCCATATGCTTTTTCTAAATCTACAAAGACCCAGTGTAGCTCCTTCTGACCATCTCTGTACTTCTCCATTAACATTCTCAGAGCAAAAATTGCATCAGTAGTGCTCTTCCTAGGCATGAAGCCATACTGCTGTTCACAAATATCCACTTCCTTTCTTAGCCTAGCTTCCACTACTCTTTCCCAAAGTTTCATTGTGTGACTCATCAACTTTATGCCTCTGTAGTTGTTACAACTCTGCACATCACCCTTGTTCTTAAAGATTGGCACTAGGACACTTCTTCTCCATTCCTCAGGCATCTTCTCACTCTCTAAAATCCTGTTGAATAACCTAGACAGGAACTCCACTACTGTCTCTCCTAGACACTTCCACACCTCCACTGGTATGTCATCTGGACCAACAGCCTTTCCACTCTTCATTCTTCCCAGAGCCTTCCTCACCTCATCCTTTCTAATCTTATCAACTTCCTGCTCTACAATATTCACCTCTTCCCCCTTCTTTCCCTTTCATTCTCCTCATCCATCAACTCCTCAAAATACTCCTTCCATCTTCTCCTTCACACACTTCTCACTTATTAGCACCTTTCCATCTCTATCTTTAATCACTCTTAACTAGCGTATTGTGAGGTAGCCCATCCTTGGCTCACCCCAATGCTGTCATGGCCTGCGGAGCGGCTATACAGGCTATGGTGTGAGCACGAGAACGACACACCATACGTAAGTGGGCTGCTTGAGGGATAGCGTCCCGAATATGTAACCCATAGGAAAATACCTTTTAATAAATTTGAGGGTACTACTGCCATGACAGTCGGTGGCAGTGTGGTGTGTACACTTTACTTGCTGGCGGGAACCCCTACCACTGTAAGCATGAAAAGAGATTTAAAGTGCGTCCATTGATCACTGGCTGGCTGCCAACAAACCCGAAGAGGACAGGAGAATGCATGGGTCACTACTATTAACCATATTATATATTAAAGTGGGCTTTTTGTATTCAGTGATTCCAACTGTTAAACTTTTAATAAAGATTAAAACTTTTAGAAGTTTATAAACTTTTAGAAGTTTATAAACTCTGTAATTTTTTGCGGCTCCCGGGGGGGTGTGGGGCAGCACAAAGTGGCTCTTTTGATAAAAAAGGTCGCCGACCCCTGGTCCACACAATTAAAAAAACATGCGTCAGGTTAATAAAATAATAAAAAATTCCTCTGAATGAGTGATTGTGTGTGTTGCCTATGATGAACTGGTGACCTGTCCAGGGTGTACACCGTCTCTCATCTGAAGGGTGCTGGGGACCCGGTAATAAAAATGTAATAATTATTTTCAATTCTTCAAGTTTGCCTTTAAACTTAGTCAACTTTAAACTGTGAAATGTTCCCATTTGTGCTCTTGTTTTTTTTTTTTTTTTTCTAAGGAGATTGGCACTGCATCATTGCTTTGTTGTAATAAGTAGTTATTTTTCGTGTTGATATTCAGTCTATCAAGTGTTAAATGAATGTGTCTCACCTCTGATCAGTTAGTGGATGATTTTTCCCTAATTCTATTGGATGAGCACTCTGTCCAGGAGACCAGAAGAGGACAGGGAGGGAGACTGCACCAGGTGCAGCGGAGCCAGCCCCCAGTCACAAACCTGCCCCATACACACCCTGACCGAAGCGAGCCTGACCCACCCCCACGCCCCCCCCACCCAGTGGAATCCGTCCATCCATCCATCCATCCATCCATACACGAAGGGTGACCAGCCACCGCTCAGTGGGTCCACCCGGGCATCCTTTAAGCCCCCACGTCTACGACAGGCGCATACCCCCAAGGACGGAAGACGGAGGCAGCCATCTAACCATTCCCCATCATCTGCTCCCAGTTGGAGTGTAGTGTATGTGTATATGTTGAAGAGGTAAGACGCATTAAAA